>PVJH01003876.1:0-134729 GCA_004026705.1 Nesogale talazaci | reverse complement strand
CCCGCCCGGTGGGGATTAAAGGCAGGCCTTTGTTCCAGGGCCCCCAGGGGCTAGGTGGACGCCTGGTGCCACATCACTCGAAGTGGCCATCCCGGGAACGGATTTGTGAGCCGCAGCTCGGCGGATCCCACCCCTTTCCTCCGGAGTTTCCCTTTCCTGTCCCGATTTGCACCACCCCCTCCCTGCCCGCCACCCAGCCGAGGCTTTTTCTGTCGCCCGCGCCGGCACCCCCGGCTCCTTCCTCCCCGGGGCTCGCGGGCCTGGCGACCGCCCCCAGCTGGCGGGGCTGCGGCGGAGCGGCCGCGCGCCTGGCGAGTTAATCAACAGTTAAGTTTGGGAGCCGCGGCCGACACGTTGAGGGGGAGTGCCCGGCGCGCGAGCAAAAACATCCCGGCGCATTCCTGGGGCGTCCGCCGCTGCCAGCCTCCCCTTGGAACCGCAGCGCGCGCCGGGCGGGAGCGGCGGCGGCGGCGGCGGCGCGGCTCGGAGGCGCCCGGCCCGGCGGGGACTCGGCGGGGCGGCCGCGGCGGCGACGCGGTGGGGGAGCGCGCGGCAGCCCGGAGCCTCCGGGACGGCGAAGTCAGGGTCGCGGCGCCGCGGCGCTAGCCCGCGCGTGAGTAGCTGCGGGCGCCTGCCTGCTGGGTCCATGTTTGGCGAGCTCGCCCCCCCCCACCCCACTCCGTCCCCTCCCCTGCCCTGCGGTCCTTGGGGTGCAGTCTCTGGACCCCTCTGGGGTCCCTGGGCGTGGGGGGTGCGGGGAGCCGCGATTTGGTGGCCTGACAACTGAGGAATGCTTGCCCGGCGTGCATTTTACCTTGGGGAGGGGCGCAAAGGGGGGGGTCTGGGTCCAGATGGAGAGTTGACATGTCACCAGCGCCTCCGCGCGCGCGCGCGCGTGGATGTGTGCGCGCGAGTGTGTTAGGCGCTGCCAACCGCCTGCAGAGGAAGGCTGCTGAGCCCCTCGTGAACTCCCCGAAGGGTGTTTACTTTCGCCGCCCGCGGCTGACCAAGCCTGGGACCTGGTGTGCGCCCACCCAGAGCAGCCCTTTCCCGGGGACGGACGACTTGGGCATCAAGGGGAACTTTGTCTTACACTGACATTCCGAAGTAACTCTCTGCCTGGGGGACTGAACAAACTTGTTTTAAATCCCCCTAGCAGGGAGTTTAAAGAAGGCGCTTGCCCCCATGCCATGATGAGCTGGTTGGGAAGTGCAAGAATTCCAGAAAACGACCGGGAAGGGGAAAGCGTGGGGGTCAGGGGTGTGGGGGGGTGGGGTGGCCAGAGAGACGGGAAAACGAATGAGTTAAAACCGGAGCGCCCCAGTAACCTAGCGGTTTTCCTAGCATAATGCTGACTGTGTTACTTGCTTCTGCTGGGTTGTCTCTCTCTGCACCCCCCCCCCCCCCCCCCCCCCCCCCCCCCCCCCCCCCCGCCCTTGACTTAATTCCAAGCCTGGAATTTCAGCTGGAATTTCGGGTCCTGAAGACAACTGTGGGGGGGGGGGCGGAGCTGTTGGAGCCCACAAGCAAATTTGGCTGGTTTAAACCCTCTAAACATTGTGGGTGCTATCTCCCCTCCATCATCACCCCCATCCCCCACCCCCCAGCCTCAGCCTCCTCTCCGGTCCAAATCTTTTGCTTCTTGCTTTTTAGTTTGTGTTTGGAAGAAAGTGAGCCACTCATGTAAAACGAGAAGAGCAGAAACAAGCTTCCAGACACATGGAAAGACTTAAAAATTATGGAGGGGCGACTTCATGAATAGTAAATGTTGCTATTGCACTATAAAGTGGCTTAATGAAAAAATGTCTGGCCCTTACTCAGGCCAAGAGAAGGGACAGGGGGAGGTAGTCGGAGGAGGTAAGGCATGACTAACTCAGAAGTAATGGCAGGAGAGGAGGCAATCGCAGAAGCACCTTGGAGACATATGACAGGTTGCTTGGAAGGATTTGAGAGATTATATCACGATCTTTCTTACAATCTCCAGTTTGTCCCCCACCCCACCCAGCAAATAAGCATCCACTGCCTCTGGGGATGGAGGCATGTGCAGGGGTGGGAAGCACTGTAGCTCCCGCATGCTTGTCTGTGACTCTTTCTTTGCAAGGTTTGCTTCGCAAAAGCAGGCGAACCTTGATTAGGCTGTTCTTTTGACTCCAAGTACACACACACACACACACACACACACACGAGTCATGGCCTCCATTGCGGTTGTGCTGCAGGCAGGCTGTTTGCTTGGTGAGGCCAGCAGCATTTGAGGTTTGAGCTCTTTCCTTCATCTGTGGGGAAGACTCTTGGGTGGCATGCTGGTTAGATGCTCTTTCTTGTAAGGGACAGTCAAGAGGCTCCCAGTCCAACGACCCCTGAGTAAGTAGAAAGAAGCTTGCTTGGGTCTGGCACCATCCTCGACACCCAAACATGCTTGGGTAAGGCGAACACACTGCATATGAAGAGAGGGCAATGTAAAAGTTCTAGGAAGAGTTCGATGGAGACCTGGTGGGCTTCACCTGTCAGCTGGGGCAGAATCCTTCTCCCAGATTCATCACTTTCTTCCTAAAACAGACTGCATTCATTTTTCCATTCTCGGTAACCTAACTTCCTCTTTCTCTTCCCACTCTCCGCTCTCTTCCTCATCCCCATGACTGCCCTAGAAACAGATTGCTAACCTAGATTTCAAGCTCTGATCTTCTGATCGCATATTCGGTTGAAGGATTGTTTTGCAACTTGGCCCTGGAAGGTTAACTACGCATTGTCCTTGTTGGTGGCTTCTGCACAGATGGTCATCAACTGTGGATACAGAGGAAAGAACTTGTTGCAAGACTGGTTCTATGAAAGGCAGCATGCTTCTCTACGCAAGGTTTTCTAGAGTTTTAGATTAAAACAGAAGTACACATTCCTATGCATTTGAGCGGTGTGGTGCTTAGATACAAAGGTCATAGCATTTCAGCCCCTCTGTTCTGGCTAGAGGCAGTTGTTCTTAGGTGGGACTTACTAGCAAGAATGTGGTCCAGGAACTTCTGGAAGCTTGCTGACCAGCTGGGGGTGGTGTGTGTGTGTGTGTGTGTGTGTGTGTGAGAGAGAGAGAGATCTTTATCAGCCTGCTTGGCTATACATCAATTACCTGAAGACTAAATGAACAAGAAAACAGTAACAAGCCATTCTGGCTGCCAGGGAACATTGGGAGGATGTGAGCCTTTTGTTGCGGCATTGAGTGCACCACGTCACCTCTCTCACCATCACGTGGCCATGAGCTGACACTCGCCACCACAGGGATTGTTGTTGTTGTTTTTTTCCTGTGTGTCCTCTTGAAGGGTTTGCATGTTTCTCTTCTTTAGTTTCTCTTCACTGGGGCATTTGGTTATTGCTTTGCTTAGAGACGAAGCTGAGAGGCTGAAATTCTCGAGAAGGCTGCAGAAGATGGCGCTCGGGACAGACCTCTCCAGCTGGGCAGGCTTGAAAACCCACAGACTGGGGAGGCTCAGGTGACTGCTGGAACACATAAGGCTTCCTCCCCTTCAAACAGCCCCGGAATGGGAACCATATTGGCAATATGAAACACCTGAGGCACAGGATGTGGTGTTTGAAGGCTCTCTGTGGTGCGGCTATGTAATTCTAAAGTGAAAGACTTGCCACTGAATTGCCCAGAAGTAGACCAGAGTCATATTCAGGTGAAATAGCTTTCACATCAGCGACGCGTGTTCCAGACCCGTTGCTGTTGGTCAATTCCAACATAGCAACTAAATGGGACAGAGTGGAAATTGCTGCAGAGGGGCTCCAAGGCTGCCATACTTTATGACAGCCAACTGCCCCATCTTCTGCCCATGGAGCTAACCACTGGTGGGTTCGAACTGTCCATGAAATGAGTGCTTCACAATGGTGCCACCTGGGCTCCTTATGTGTGTTTGGGGAAACAGCGCATGGCACTATGTCCTGAATGTGCAATTGATACTGTCGTGTGAATCACAAGGAGACACAGTCCCCAAAGTTTTTCGGTTAAAAAATGATTTTTTGTAATCATTTGCTGTTATGTATATATGTTATAATCACTTGTGTTGTGTATGGCCACATTGCGCCAGTGTTTACGTGCTAGTTCTCTCCCACCTACCACAAGTAGTTGAGCCCAGGAATTCTGGAGGCCCACCCCAAAACCCTCTAACTGCCGTCAACTCAATTTTGACACCTAATGACCTGCGAGGGCAGGAGAGAACTGTTTCCGTGCGTATCCAACACTGTAACTTTACTGAAGTAGAGAGCTGCACTTTTCTCCTTGAACCTTACTACAAAGGTTCAAATCCCGTCTTCACCAATGCTGGTCACATGGCCATGGACAAGTTTACTGAACTCTGCCCTTCAGCGTTCTTATCTGGGGACAACAGCAGTATCTACCGGCCAGTGATGAAAAGATGAAATGCTAATCTAATATACTTTAGATACGTTGACTACCTGACTTGGAAATTTACGTTTTGGTTTTTGTCTTTGAGAACTATTTTTGTTGTTTGGTTTTTGCTTCTGTCTTGGAGAACGGCATCTGTGAACTCTCGGGTCAAATGGAAAATTTCGTTTTCAAAGTTGGACACCACTTACCTACCAACACTAATGTTAATCATTCAAGCATTTCCTAGGAACGATGTTGGTATAATCGCCTGTGCTCAAGCTAGGACAGGGAGGTAACTCTGTTCCTGGCAAGAAAGCCTACCTTTTTTGGATTGACCAAGTTGACATTCTAAATGAAAAGCCCTGCACTGAGGTATGAGGCTAGAAATAATGTTCAAAGTGAGTGTGGCCCCATATTATCCTGGCCCACCTAGCTGGGACAGGTTGCCAGGGTTACCTGCCTCCTATCCTGGGAGGAAGCTTGCCACTCCAGGGGAGGGCTGCTAACCACAGGGTCCATTCAAACCCACCAGCCAACTCTGCAGAAAGCAGAGACTGCCTGCTCCCATGGAGATTGAAAGTCTCGAAAACTCTATGAGTCGGAAAGGACTTGATGGCGGTGGGGTTTGGAGGAAGTCCTGGTGGTCCAATGATTAAGAACTCTGGTGCTGGCCCAAAGGGCATTGGTTTGAACCCACCAGTCACTTCTCTCATGAAAATTATAGCCTCGGGAACTCAGTTCTACTTTAACCCATCAGGACATTGTGAGTCAGAGTGGCCTCCCAAGTACGCCGCCGCCGCCACATGTGTAAGACAAGTCAGTGACCTTTGACTACCTGAAACAGGCTGGGTGAATGCAGACCTAGAAGTCCAGGGAGCCACAGAGAAAAGGAAGTGGGATCAAGTAGCAAATAGCAAGCCTGGAAAGCTGAGTCTGGAACATTCTCCAACTGGAAGAAATTTGAGTGGTGTGTATATGGTGTAACTTTGCAGGGGGTAACATGTTATCCAGTTCTCTAGCACCAGGATGCGAAGTATCTCTGAAACAAACTGGTGCCTTTGAAATAGAGGAATGGCCAGACGTTTCATTTGACATATCAGTTCAGTCTTTCAAGACGGGATGCAGAGTTAGCTTGGAGTGTATAGCCTTGGTGTAGTAGTGTGGGTCAGGATTTGGACGCCACCAGCTGTTCTGCAGAAGAAAGATGAGGCTTTCTACTCCCATCAAGAGCTATAGTCCTGAAATACGCAAGGCCAGTTTTCCCCTGCTCACACAATGGTAGGGAATTTGGTGGTTTCCTTTGGGAATCCTTCTGGTGTCGTAGTGAGCATTGGACGGCTCACCACAAAGCCAACAGTTCCAAGCCACCAGCCGTGCCTCAGTAGAAAGACGAGGCGCTCTACTCCTGTAAAGGGTTGTGGTCCTGGAATCCCACAGAGGCTGTTCAACGGGTTCTTTCTGTAGAGTCCTCAACTTCGTGGCAGTGAGAATGGAGAATGAGGAGGGGGAAGAAAAGAGCTCCAAGAGAAAGCAAATGTTTCTAAAATGACGATGGCAATATATCTACAAATGTGCTTGACACATGGTTCTATGTATGGATTGCAATCAGAGCTATAAGAGTCCCCAGTAAAATGATTAGAGACAGAAAGAGAGAGAGAGAGAGAGAGAGAGAATGAGAGAAATTCCTCTAAGGGAGTAGGTCTCGGTGTTGGCACCAGACCAGTACCATAAAACTAACCTAGGAATTGATAAGCAATGCAAATTCTTATTCCCCAGCCCTCTCCCAATGGAGCTGCAGGGCTGAATCTTTATTTTACAAGGGCCCCTGACAAGATCAGGTGGTTCTCACTCCAAATAAAAGAAAAACTCACTTCCATCGAGTCAATTGCCATCACGTCAATTCCTGTTCACCTGTGTGTTACAGAGGGGAACTGCGTTGCATTTTCTTGGCTGAAACCTTAGCAGAAACAGCTCTGGTGGTACAGTGGGTCATGCATTGAGCTGCTAGCCACAAGGTTCATGGTTCGAACTCACCAGCTGCTCCTCCGGGAGAAAGATGAGGCTCTCTACTCCAGTAAAGATTTAAGCGCTCAGAAACCCAATGGGACCATTCTACTCCCTTAAAGATTTACATCCTTTGGAAACCCACAGGGAAAGTTCTCTATCTAATAGGATCACTGTGAGTCAGGTTTGACTTGATGACAGTGAGCCGGGACCTTCTGACATGACCTTAGAGTATCTTATGGATGGAAGAAAAAAACCAAGCCTTGGAATTCCTGCCAAACTCACTGTTGGATAGATGCTGACTCCTTGCAGTCCTGCAGGACAGGGTTGAACTGCCCCTGTGAGTTTTCCAGACTAGCTTTACCAAAGTAGAAAGAGTCCTCTCTCTCTCTCCCTCTCAGTGGCTGGTGGCTTTGAACTGCCACCCCTGAGTTTCGCAGCCCTGTTCATTGCTGCTACCCCAACGGGGCTCCTTTCTGAAGATCTACACACATGAAAAAGTAAAGCAAGCTCCTTTAAGCACAGTTCAGTTCGGAAGCACAGGTATCTATACCTTTCAGTCACCCATTGACTTCCGACATTTCCCCAACTCGACCATGATTCTAAATTCCACTTCCTTTTTTAAATTTAAATTTTTTTTTATTCTAGAAACTCTGATATAGTCCATGGCTAATGCTTTTCTGTCAATGCCCTGTCCCACTGCTGCTATTTTTAAAAGACATTATTAATTTCCATTTATTAATTAGGAGACTATCTCCATTGTTGCTTTTTAAAAATAAGATTTCAGTAAACTAGATCATGACCCTTCGTCTAGTTTACAGCCAGTTAAATCCGGTTTTCTTTAGCTTTTTTATTTATCTGAAACAGTGCAGGTGAAGTTGGTAACTAGGTCTAACTTTTTTTTCATGGAGTTTGATGGCTTCAAGGCTCTGTTCCATCATCCCATTTGACTTTCACCTCAGAGCCTGCGCCTGGAAAGGACTTCTTTTCTTCTAAGCAATAGGATAATGACTTGCCTGGGGTCATACTGCTAAATGGGAGAGCTAGCATAAAAGAAGTTTGGATCTTTGTGATACAAATCATGGTGTTTATCTGAATATTTACTGACTACTCTGGCCCTGAATGCTTGCTAAACACCAGGCTGGTCATTCAGTCCTCTGACAGACTCCTCAGCAGAGAGATGAGACCCTCCTGCGACTGTAAAGTGTGACAGCCCCAACCCTAGACAGGGTCGCTCTGACGTGGTGGCAGTGGTGTTAGGATTGCGTTAGGCCCGATGATAGTTCAGCCATGAGGAGCCACAGAGGCTAATCTGTGTAGCACCTGGACGCCCAGTGACAGGACGCCTGGCAGAAAGTCATCATCGTGTGAGATCATAGCAACTTTGCTGTGTTCTGAACATGTTATTCAACGCCTCTGACTGGTACTAGGCAGTGACTGGTACTTACAGCTCAGAATGAAAAGAATGAAAAGTACAAGGGTATGGAAAGTTGAAGGTCATTTTAAAAAATAGAAATGCAGGTGTGTAATCCAACAGATAGTGTTTCGACTCATGGCAGAACCTGTGGACCACAGGATAGAACACCGCTTGACCCTTCACCAGCCCCCCGATTGTGCTTGTGTTTGAGCTCCTTGTGGTAGCCACTGTGTCCGTCTGTCCATCTCCTCGGGAGTTTTCCTCTTTTGTCACTGTCTTCTGCTGTGCCAAGCTGGACCTCCTTTCCCAGTGACTGATCTCTCCTGATAGCGTGTCCAGAGATCGGGAGAGGACGCCTCCCATCCTTGCTGGTAAGCAGTCTGCTGGCGGCTGCACTTCGTCCAAGACACTGTTTGTCCTTTCTGCAGCCCACAGTGTTTTCACTATTCTTCACCAGTCCCACAATTCAAAGTCTCCCTTATCTAAGCTCACCTCTCAGAAAGAAAAGGACACAGAGGGAGTCCTCCACAATGGGGGAATGTTCCCGTTCCCCGCTTTGCCATTCAAGACAAACTACGGGACTCCTGAGCTTAATTTCCCGCTGTTTGTAACATACGTCACTTTGAAATGAAGAGAATGGGAGAGTGCACCTGCACACAGACACGCAGAGACATACTTTGCCGCTTTGGGTTCAGAAATGTGCCTGCGCTGAAAGGACACGTCTCAGTGACTTGACTGCATATTGTCATTTGAGGAATGGGCTTTTTTACATTGTTTGTAAGTTGGAGACCAGCTGAAGCCCAAGGTAAACACATTTCAGACTGAGAGTCCTTCGACTCTTCTCTCGTGTTTACCTCGAGATCCTAAAATGAGCAGGAGAGCGTGGCAATGATTTGTAAACCGGCACCGGCCCGCAAATGCCAACACTGAAGCTAATGCTTTCAATCTCCTTTGGACAGGAGGGTTTTCTCCTGAAGCCCAGAGTTAATTGCCCATGCCCAAAGAACTGGACAGTAAAGAATAACTTCTTCCCTAATTGTGTCCATATTGGACCCAGCTGCCCTCCCAGTTCTAAACATTTCATCCCCATGACCTCACTTTGTTTTTAGACTTTCAGTGTCTTATGAGGGGCCAAGACCTGCTCTAATCTTCCATAGTATGTAATGCAGATGCTAAAGTGCTCTTGGGGTACCATTCAGTGAAGCAGAAATGAGGCAAATGTGTTTAAACATTTGCCAGAAGGCTGGCATAACTGTGCAAGGAACACTGGACCCCTGTGGGCGTCCCATGCATTGTTTACTTAGCAAGGAGCTGTCTTGATGACTGCTCGGTCAGAGGATGCGAAGCCACAAGGGTTAGAGGTAGGAGATGATCGACTATGTGTCCTTTAGAGGAACGTGCAGCTACTCGTTAACTACATCGGTGTTTGGGGTCTTGTTATCTTAAGGGGTGTTTGCTGGACATGTTTTTTCCCCTTGTTTTTTGGCTTGTTTGTTTTGTTTGATCTTTATCTCAAAACCAAACATCCGGGAACCAAACAAATAGGCTGCTCGAGCAGGTTCTTCCATGTGTCCCTGGTTGCTAGGGAGACAGCTCATGGTTTCCTCCTTGGTCAAGGTACAACTGCCGCAGAGGCCTTTTCAGACCCAGGCAAGTGCTCCAAGGGAAAGATAGTGCTTGTGACGTACTGGCAAGCTGTTCCCCAGGGTTCTCTGATGCCATGATGCTTTACTGCCTGATCACTTGTTCTTTGAGAGTTCTCATGTATCTAGCTAAAGATCTCACAGAGGCCCACTCATCGTCCAGGAGAGAGCAGAACTGACCCTTGGGGTTTTCGAGATGGACATTCTTTAGGAAACAGGCAGCCTTGTCTTTGGCTCACAGAACGACTGGTGTGTTCCCAGCCCCGTGCTTAACCCTCAGCATCACCAACGATCCTTGAAAGTTGCTTTGAATGGACATCTGGATGCAAGACATAAACAAGTACACAAATCGTAAAAATGCGTTCAATGAAGGAAAGTTGGATGGAGACATTGACTTCACTTGCGGAAGTTTCTAGGTTGCCCATAAGAAGGGGCTGGGCTTGCATTCTAGTCAGGAGATTTAGTGAACGATGTCTGCCTGGCCTTTTCTTCACACATGACAGGGCTTTTCAAGCCATCTTGGCAAATCCCATTAGCGTGTCATCCCATTTCCCAGGAACCTTCTGGAGTTCCCTCCTGCTTCACCGTATTTCCTTGGACTGTTTCCTCGATGTGGTCAGCATGTGCATCTGTATTTCCACAAACAAGTGAAAACACGGATTGAGTTTTAAAAACAAACGCTGTACATCAGTCATTTAAACCGTCCATCCAAAAAGCGAACATCCGCAAAGAAGGCACTGCAGGACGGTCTGCAGGACCTGTTCCTACCCATCAGACTCTTGTCTGTTTGTAGTCAGAGCCCTGGTGACGGAGTGGTGGGGTGTCAGGCCTCTAACTGCAAGGTCAGCAGTTTGAAACCACCAGCTACCTGTTGGGGGGAAAAATGGGACTTTCTACTCCGGGAAAGAGTTCTAGTCTCAGAAACCCACAAGGGCCGTTCTGTCTGTCCTGTAGGGTCACTATGATTTGGTTTTGACTTGATGGCAGTGCGTTTTGTTTGTTTTAGAGATGACCATTCTAAAGGCAGCCTTCCCAATTGGAATATGTTGCGAGTTGAGGCCTATCAGTAAGTAAGTGTGAAGATTTACTGTGTCGAGAGACACTGTTCTGCTCTGTCCTGCAGGGTCTCTCTGAGTTAGAATGGACTTGAAGAGCAGGATGAAATGCATTATTTTGTTTTCTTTGTAATGGACTTGGCCATTAAAATAATGGTGGGAATGTGGTGAACAATGGTAGGGAGAGCATGCTTCCAGTTAGAAGCACATGAGGAAATCACACAGGCTACTGAGTGCAGAAGATGCTGTGGAAGAAGCCTGATGTGCTAGATAGACCAAGAATTTGGAGGGGGCAGAGAGCGAAGAGGGGATAGGCTGGGGAAGAGGAGAGGTGAGTTGCGCCCAGCTTTGAATGCCAGAACGCGAGCTCACGTCTTTCTTTGCTCAGACGTAGGTTTCTATGTGAAAGCAGGACAACAAAGGGCTGACACAGAGCTGAAAAGCTGGCACTGTCAGCCGCGTGAGTGTGAGTGGACAGTTCTCAGTAGTGGAAGAAGAATGTCCATTTCATGCAAAAAAAAAAATCAGTAGTCGAATGAAGAGACGGGGGTGGGGTGGGAGGGGAAGGTATCATAATGTTAAGGGACAAAATAAAAATCTGTACAGCTTCTAAGGTTTTTAAAGATCGGATCCTTTCCTGGACCATGTTGGGTCATAGCAAGGTAGAGTCCATGAGTTCCTAACCTCTGTCACCAGAGATGCCCTTGCTGGGACAGGGTTATCTGAGAATCAGGGAACAAGAGGTCACAGTGAGGGAGGAGAAGGGGAGAGAGGATGGGAGGCCGATGCAGGCTTCTCTAAGACAAACACCTTGAGTGGGTTTTGAATGTCAGATAGGAATGCAGATAGGAGAAAGCAATTAAGGGTTAGAGACAATGCAGCAGACAACGGGAGAAGGCTTGATGGCACATCTATTCGTTCAGGGGACGTGGAAAAGACGAGGCTCACGGTGGAGACGTGGTTGTATATCACGCACTGCTATGGAGCTGAGTCCGACTGCTGGCGACGCTATCTGACAGAGTAGAAGTGATCTGTGGGTTTGCAGGACCCATTCTGCACAGGAACAGCCAGCTTCATCTGCTGTCCGCAGAGGGGTTGGTCTCTTTGAACTGCTGCCTTCACAGCCCAACTTTTGACCCACTGCGACCCCCAGGCTCACATATAAATCCGAGCAGCCTGATTATGTTGTGAAGCTCTGACTCTCTGGTGGGCATGAAAGGTGGAGTGGGGTGCTGATACCTCTTGGGAACCGGCCGAATGGCCAGAAGTTCTGAAAAGGCATGACTACAGGAGCTCAGTCAAAAGGTAGGTCAGTGACAGCCTCAATTTTCAGAGGCACCATTTTGAAACATCTCAGTAAGGATTTCCCCCTACAACGTGTTTTAAATACTGTAAAAAAAAAAAAAAAAAAAAAAACTTTGAAAATCAGGACAAAAAAGCTATCCAAGAAAAAAAAAGCTGTAAGACAAAAAAGCTATCCAAGTAGAAAATATAAAATATTTTCCACTACAACAATTGATAGAAAATTGGTAAGACTGCACTCTCTCAAACATGTGAAACCCAGTAAAACAAGGTGGTCCCATTGGGTTCTGGCTTTCCTCGTCTTACTGTATATTCAGGAATACCAGTGTTGGGTGTATGGAAACTATCAAAACACACTATTATATGAGTGAGCTAATAATGAGATGCGAGGAACATGATACAAGGTAGGATAGCTTTATGGGGATTTGGAATAGAGTTTGGGGGAGGACTGCTGCAACTAAGTAAATTTTGTGAAGGGAAGGGGACGAAAGAGGGACAAAAATAAAGCAGAATCGTGAAACAATACATGGTCAGAGGTATGGCAGATTCAGTAGACTTGTGAACAGACAAGGATGAAAGTCTGGCTAAACAACCGGTAGATCCTTTGTGGTGCATCCATGTACAAGTCCTTCCCAGTTCATGTCTAGTGATGCAAATGTTCAGCCGAAAACCTGTACCAGAATTCTTCAGCAGAAGCTGTAACATGACCATGTTCTGTTTGAGGATTTTGTCTCTACACTTTAGACGAGCAATGCGTGGTGAGGGCCCCAAGGTGAGCACCACATCCATTTTCTTGCCAAAGGTTGGTGTTCCCCAAGTGCTGCCTACCGTGCCTCTTGGAGCCACGTAAACCCGTTACCAGTGAGTCAGCTCTGACTTGCAGTGGCCTCATATGTATCACAGTAGAGGTTTCAGTGACTGGTCAGTTGGAAACCAGGCCTTTCTCCCGAGCCTGCCCCTTGGGTAGACTTGAACCTACAACCTTTAAGATAGCAGCTGAGCATGTTTACTGTGTGCACCATCCAGGGACTCTTGTGACTCTGGGGTGCTCTTTACATAAAACCCCTGAGGGGTGCTTGGAGGGGGCGAGGATGAGCCTGGAAGCATTTTTCTAGCACTGCTTCATTCAAATCTGAGGCTTGCCTGAAGATGAGCTCTGATCGTTTGGCCTAATCTGAAAATGACAATGTTCTACTCAGGAAATCTGGCTTATGCTAAGTGCCCCAGAGACATTGACCGCCAGAATATGAAAGTCTGTGTCCCTTGAGGGGCGTGTGCTTTTGAATAGACACACACAGAGCCACCACCTGGACCTACTGTCTTTGAGGCTTATGACAATCATGTTGATTTGGGCCTTTTGATTTTAAGATAATGTTCCAGAAAACAGCTCTGATATTCTCTGGCCTCGAAACTCTAACCCTTTGGTTCATAGCCAAGCCTGTTAACAATTTGCAAGGCCCAGGATTTCCATTAGGCCTGGTGCACTACAATTCTTCTGCCCTCTGCACTGCCATACTAGCGCTCAGTCTGGCTACAGTGAGGCTCTCTAACATTTAATGTAAACATTCCCCATCTAATTAGGGTTTTAAGTGAATGTCATCATTTTAAAGCTGTCTGTGGGAGAAGGGAATGAAGCTCTCAGTGCCAAACTTTCTGTCATTCCCTGACAAGAAAGCAATTTATAGAGACCTCCTTGGAGGAAAACTAATTTTCCTTTTTCTTCCTAAGCCTAATTGATACAATCGATTCCTCTGCCCTAATCAGAACAACTTCCTCCAAAATGCTTAACACCAGTTCTGACTAGGACTTGCTTGATATTTCTTGTCCAAAGGCCCCTGGAAGTAGAGAACATCTATTTTGTCACTGTGCACGCAGCATAATGCAGTGCTTGGCACATGGTAGATATTCAAGGAACAAGTACCAGATGTCCAGGTGAATGAGTGACTTAAGCTATTCTAACTGCAACATTAGTTGTATTATAGAGTGAGCAAAATAGGAAAGTTGAGCTATCTGCTTTATGCTCGCAGACTCTATTGGTATAAGTAAAGCAGGTCTGCAGATACTTTTTTAACATGAAGGTTATTTATAATGAGCAGTATCCATATGTTCTTCTAGTTTATATCTGCCCAGGGTCCGAGAAAGGCAGACAAGCTGTTATTGAAATTCTCCAGATGGTGTGGTCTTTTCAAGTCCTTGGTTTAACTACCATCAATGGCGTATTCATCAGGAGCAACTCCTGCATCTCTCTGGCCCTATGGATGTAATCACCTGGGTAATAATATTTGTACTAGTGAACAGTTTTCAACCTGGGACCTAATCCAAGGACAACCTCTTATCCTCCTCCTCCTTCTGCTTCTGTCCACCGAACTGCTCATTAATTGACGCATACATGTTGAGAAAACAGATGAGACCTGGGGATCAGCCTGCCTTATGAAGATTAGCACTCTGACAGCCCCATTTCATCTCAAATCAGAGAGCCCTGTTTTTATAATTTGCCCACACAGCTGTGTGGCCAGGAGATGTGTTTTCCATTAGACTTTTTAAAATGCTAAAATTAGCTTGCCAACTTGTGACCGCCTACACAGACCCCAATGGGTCCAAGAACCTGGCTAGACACCAACTCCACACCGTACCCTACCAACTTTCCGAATCCTGGTATGAAAGTTCATTTGAGGTTTCCAAGCTAGTTGCCATTTGATTCAGAACTTCCAGTGGAGGCGTTATAGCTCTGAGCCATTCCCCAGTAACTGCAGATAGGTAGGGGTCCCTGGACAGCGCAAAGGTTAGTTCTGCAAGGTTGATGGTCTGGATACAACCAGAGGCACCTTGGAGTGGAAGTCTGGTGATCTGCTCCCCAAGGGTCACCATCTTAACACCACATGGAATGCAAGGAGTTACCATGTGCTGGTGACTGTACAATGAATTATATGATTTATGAACTATATGCCAATAAAACTCTTGGGGGAGAGAGCGAGAGAGCGAGAGAGAGAGTTACCATGAGTGGGAACGTTAGAATTGACTCTACATCAATAGGTATCGCAAGTTTGTGTGTGTGTGTGTGTGTGCGCGCGCGCGCGCGGGTGACTTTTGTGTGTGTGTAGCTGGGGGGAGAGAGTCTGTTTGCTCCTTCCTTTGGATAGATAAGGCTTCATTGACTGCTTATTGTTGACAGGATGCTATGTGCTTTCCAACATGTTCATTCTCTTTGAAGGTTTTCTTTACTTTTCATTTTCAGTGACTTGGATGTCACTGAATGTCAGGGAATCTTAATGGGGATCTTTATCCCAAGTTAGATGATAGATTTACTCACGTTTTAAATCTCATTAAGGAGCTTGATTACAAGTTAGACTGCTAACTTCAAAGTCTAAAGTTCAACCATCAGTCGCTTTGTGGGCGAAAGACGGCCTTTCCACACCTGTAAAGAGTTCGTCTCAGATGCTCACAGGGTCAGTTCGACTCTGTCCTCCTTGATCACTGTGATTAGCATGGAACTGAGGGCAGTGAGTCTTCTAAATGCTATGGAAGCAGCAGAAAAGCCGCTACAGAGCAGGATTCATCAGCCTCAATGGCCAGAGTTTATGTCTCTTGAGGTTTATGACCAGGCATCTGTAGAGGAACAATCCCCTTTAGGAAAAGCACCACAATGTATCGATGTTGAAAATCAAAATGAAGCAGAAAATATCATTCAAAAAGAAAAAAAACAGCACTATGTCTTCATATTTCTCTTCTGAGAAAACCTGTTCAAACCACCCTGAAGGCAATGACGACTCATTGAGACCCTGTAGGGTAGGTTAAAACTGCCTCTGTGAAGTTTCCGGAGATCAGCTTTTTATGGGAGTAGAAAGCCCATCTTTCTTCTGTGGGGTAGGTGGTGGTTTTGCAGGGCTGATTTTCTGATTCGCAGTTCAGCCACGGCACCCTGTTTACTAAGGGAGAATCAAAAAGAATGCACAGGTTATTTCAGAAACTTTACACACTGGATGCCCACACAGTTTTGGTATCACGCCAGATTGTCAATGAGAACAAAGAAATCTAATGGGAAATGTCAAATTATTACCAAGAGACTTAGTGCTATTTCACAGTCCTGGATTTGCTTTCTGCTTTACTTGTCGGAATGTTAAGAACTGATATTGAAATACAGGCTGTTTTTTAATGCATTGATTGAATGAGTATCGTATGTTCATTGAAAATTCACTTATATCTTCTTCTAAACTGAGAGGGGGGAAAAAGGAGAGAAAGAATGGCTTTGGACTTTTTAAAGTAGACCATGATTAGTTTGCTAATTTGAAGTTGAGGGTCACTTAGTACCATAGCTTGGCAAGAAGGGGCTAACCTTGTATCTAAGATTTGAGATAGTTAGACCTTGTCCTTTCAGTTGAAAGACTTTGTTCCTGAAAGATTAGCCAAGTATCTAAATGAAAGGGTCCCCCACGCCCTCCCCCAGTGTTGTCACTCAAAGTGGCATGTTTATGCAAATAGCCTATTCCAGGGTTTCCTGACTCTTTGATGGCACAGTTATGTTACCCTTCCAACCTCATTGTTCAAAACCCGAGTCTCTATATTCTCTAGAGCAGTGGTTCTCAACTTTCCCAGGCCGCGACCCTTTAAATACAGTTCCTCATGTTGTGGAGACCCCCCTCCCCCAACCAGAAAATTATTTCCATTGCTACTTCATCACTGTAATTTTGCTACTGTTAAGAATTGGGTGACACCTGTGAAAGGGGCCTTTCGACCCCAACCACTGCTCTAAGGGAATAAAACTCAGAATCATTGAGTTGCTTCTCCTGCAGAGCAGCGAGTGGTTTCAAACGACTGACTTTGTGGTTAGCAACCCAATGCATAACCGTGATGCCCAAACTGACTACTTTGGTTCGTGACATACCCCAACCTCTAGAACAGCGCCTGGCCCAGACTAGAGACTCCTTTGAAATAAGCTGCTGGTGCTGGTCGCTGGCATCAGCCTGGGCCCTTATTTCCAATCTTTCGAGCTAATAATTTTGAGAGCAAAGATCAATCAATCACCAGACCCCATATGGGCTCACTCAGGCTGCCTGGAGGCTTTTCCCGTTGTCTAGCAATCATAGATTCATAGCAAAATCTAGGGTCCCTAATGAGCTACCATTGGTGTAGTTGCTCCGAGCAGGCACAACCTTAGATGACATTCTTCTAAGATTAACTGGAGATGGCCTGAGGAGCCCTGAGAGCATAATGGCTAAGTATTGGGTTGCTCACCACAGGGTCAGGAGTTCAAAGCTACCAGCCCACTTACAGAGGCCACTCAACATCTCCTGTAGGGGTTGCTATGACTTGGAATGGACTCATGGCATGGAGGGAGGGAGAGATGGCCTTGGCTTGTCCACTGAAGTGAAGAGAATAATTGGCCCACATGCTGCAAAAGGTGCACAGAATCAGCAATGTGAGCTAGCCCCACCCCCTCACCAAAGAGAAGCAGCTCAAAGTTGTGTTAATTCACTATTTTGGAGTGGCCCAAGAATGACACTACAAATATCCAAATGGTCCTTGGTAAAAAGAAGGCCATCTGTAGTTTGGTCAAAAGTGTCCCCGTAGCAGCCCAGTGATTACATGTTGGGCCGCTAACCACGAGGCCCACAGCTCAAAACCACCAGGCCCTCCAATGAGCCCTCCAAATGAGGCTTTTTCTACTCGTGAAGGATTCGTGTTTCAGAAACCTTTAGGGGCAGTTCTGCTTCACCCTAGAGGATCACCATGAGTCAGAATTGACCTCACAGCAGGAAACGTTTAGATTTTTATAGTTTGGCCAAAGGAGCCAGGGGGGTGTGGTGGGGTATGAGTTGGGCTGCTAAACAAGCAAGTCAGCAATGGGGACCCACGCGCCACCCCAAGGGTCAAAGAGGCTTTCTGCTCCCATCAAGACTTTCGTCCTTGGACACCTGAAGGGCAGATTCTACTCTGTCTTCTTGGATCCTAATGATTCAGAAGCTAGTTGATGGCACTGAGTGATTGGGAGGGACAGTTAGGTCAGATATGACAGCTGTCACAAGGATAGTGAATTTTGTTTCAGTGTAGTTTCTTAGTTTAAGAGGGTATGCATTGCTAGTTTAACAAAATGTAACTTTCATGATTTTTCTAATTTCACACTTTTCTTTATTAGGAGGCTTCTATGGGATAGAAGAAGGCTTGAGCATTCCTTTTTAAGGATTGATCTTAACCTCCTGGTCTGCAATACTAAGTTTTCTTAATAAAGACTGGATTAGAAACTTAATCGTTACTTTCAAAGATTTGTCTTTGCATGTGGCTGTAAAATCCAGCTAAGGAAACAAATGATCTAATTGCATTCTCCCAAACTAAGATTATGCCTGCTTAGTAAGTCTACAAAATTGCACTTGCCACCGTCAAGTGACTCCATCTAATCCTTCAGGGATCCATTTATAAAGTCAATCTTCCTTAATGACCATATGAAGAAATCATGTAGAGGCTCTAAATGGAGCCGCTATCTGGTCACTCATGTTCACTCCTTGTTTTTTGAGGTATTTAAATGGCGATTGCTTTTGCAGACACTGAATTGTGCAAGAGGACATTAATGGCCCAAAGAACAGGCTGCTCTGAAAAATAGGAAAGCTAATGAAACACATCTTGCTTAAATATGACTTTTTTTTTTAAATAAGCCAAGGGAACTTCCTTTACAGTGACTCATTGTTGTTGACATTCCTGTGTAGACTAAACAGAAGCTAACCGAAAGCTTTTTTTTTTTCTTTTGTCATCCAGTCTGCATCTGTTGTTGTTAGGTGTCACCACGTAGGTTCCAACGTAGCACCTCTGTGCAACTGAACGAAATACTGTCTGGTTCTAATCTACATCCACCTCACAGTGCTTGGCACCCTTGTGTAAACCCAGCTTGCGGAGGCTCTTCCACCATCCATTTGAATATCTCACATCAGCGGGAAGTAGGGCTCGGAGAGCTCAGTGTGACCTCCCAAAGTAACATGGCAATTCGTCTCATGTCAGTGGTCTCTTGCAATTTTCCATCTTAAAAAGACAGTGGAATCTGGTCAGAAGGGTGCTTATTCCACAGGACTGGGGCACAGGCGACTCCTCCTCATCAAATCTGCTTGTTCTTGGAGAAGGCCTCCCCATGAATTAGGATGTCAGGCCTTTGAACAACCTCTTACCCTGAAAGCCAAACTTGAGCCAGGAAAGTGATACAGGTGACTGACTCAGTGTCCTGCAGGTTTATGAGCAATAACTTAAAGAGGACACATATGTGACAGTTTCTAGTCCATACCACGAGCAGTAGAAAGCAGCATCATTTACAAGTTTTTAGCAAAATGGTAAGACCATCTGAGAGTCTCATCATTAATTTAAATCAGGCTTATATGAAATGAAATGATCAGAGAATTCCCTAATGTTAGACTCACCCTAAAATTATTTGCAGCTGCGGATGCTTTGGAATCACACGTTTTAAAAGACACAGATGCAGAAATCTCGACATATGGATGAAGTGATTTGATGAGAACTGAAAGAGAATGAAGCAGAAAGTATGTATATTTTGTTGAAGTTGAATTTAGTTTTCAAGAAAATAAATAAATGGAAATATAATACAGAAGGGGACAAAAAAGACAGACACAGATTCAATGAGTGAGTCTTTACATTGTAAACACCAGCAAAACTAGGTTGGAGCATTACATAAATCAATCATTTCAAAATAGTGAAGCCCTTCACGAAGTAAGAATTCTCTTGAGGCAAAACAAGTTGATGATTTATCTAGTTGTGCAAAAGATTCCATTATCAGGACAGCCAGATAAGGTGAACAATATATTAAATATGATGTTACTTAATATTGATATGAAGTTAAGACACAAACTACTGTTCAATCTTATAGACTAATATGTACATCAAAAGTAAAAACAATAGCATGTTGAATTTGGGAGAATGGTATTTTTCTAGGCTCTAACAAATCACAGATTCATCTCAATTTGAAGTTTATCTGTAAAAAAAATTAAATATTCAGAACTTGAGCTTTTGAAAATATTATTCAATGAACTTATCAAGGTAGTTCCCTTTGGTGTCAACACTCCCCCACCCTACCCCCCAATAAACCACCCAAAACCCAACTCACTGTCATTAAGTGGATTTTGACTCATAGAGACTCTGTAGGATAGGTTGGAACTGCCCTGTCAATTTATGGGATGACAATTTTTCTTGAGAGTAGAAAGCCTCATCTTTCTTCCTCAGAGTGACTGGTGGTTTTGAACTACTGGCCTGGTGGCTAGCAGCCTAACACTTAACTCTCCTGGGATGCAGTTAGTACACGTTTGATCTTTTTTCCTTTCCCCAGTGCTGGCATGACCATAATTGTGCTAAAAGAGGCAACTTATACAAATAATCCAGAGAAACATTTATGTCAGATTGATTTAATTATCTCCTAGGACATCAACCTTCCTAATACTGTGACCCTTTAATAATGTTCCTCATGTTGTGGTGAACCCCAAATCATAAAATTATTTTTGTCACTTCTTCATCACTGTAATTTTGCTACTGCTATGGATCATCATATAAATATCTTATATGCAGGTTGTATTTTCATTGGTACAAATTGAACATAACTAAAGTATAGTGATTAATCACCAAGCCAATACATAATTATATATTATGAAATATTTATTTCTAATTACAAATAAATGAAATATTGTCTTGAAGCATGAGGTGGCATGGGTAACAGTCTTCATGCCAGGCACTCATATGTGGACGTGTCTGCATGTGGAGAGGTGTCTGGATTCCTAATACCAAAGGAAGTATGTGTTTTCTGACAGTCTTCGGTGACCCCTGTGAAAGAGTCATTTGACTCTCAAACGGACTGTGGCCCACAGGTTGAGAACCGTGCAATAGGGTGTATGCTCTATCAGATATGTTACCTTGAATTACTCTTTCAAACCAATCATGATTGTGCTTCATATTCACCAATTAGATACTTAGTCACTCATGGATGGGAGGGCCCATTTACTTGATCCCAATGGGTAATTTGGAGGAACGCCGGTGGCTTGTTGAATTTTGTATTGGTCTGCTAAGCACAGGACCTGAAGTTCAAAACACTAAGTCACTCTGTGGGGGGAAATATGAGGCTTTCTACTCCTATTTCTTGGAAGAAGTACAGCCAGAGTGCTCCATAGAGACAAGGATGGTGAGACTCCATCTTGGCACATTGTCAAGAGAGACCAGTCCCTGCAGAAGGATACCATACTTGGGAAAGTAGAGGGATGTCTTGTAAGGAGATGGATTGACACAATGGGTGCTAAGACAGGTTCGTATATAGAAATAATGTAAGGATGGCATAGGACGGGCAGTGTTTCCTTCTGTTGTGCTTAGGGGTGCTATGGGTCAGAACAGACTATGGCATCTAACAGCACAATAATTCCTATAAAATGGTGCAATATCAGAAATCCACAGGGGCAGTTCTACTCTACCCCGTAGGATGGCTGTGAGTGTGCATCAATTTTATGGCAGTGGGTTTGGAGTTTTGAGCAGATACAGTTTAGATGATGATAGCTTGAATGATATACAGAGTCAATGATGCAGCACCTCTCTTACTGAGGCTTCATAAGCACACATATCCTCCTCAAAGATAGCTGCTCTCTGGGGATTGGACCTTCCTATTGTTCTGTCTCTGGTTAGTGATCTGTATGCTCATGTCTCAATATCTTAGACCCTTTTCTTTTAAGCTGATCACTTCAGATGTGTAGCGATTACAAGACTAAGTCATGTTTGATTTAGAATGGGTTAACGTGCTGTCATTGAGAACTTCTCCTTCTCAGTTACAAATGCATTTACTTCGTCCTGCAGACATTTTTTAATCCAATCAAGGTTTCCAAAGATGTGAGGACAATGAATGATAAGGTTGCCTGCGCCTTGCTGCCAGCCTTGTTCATTTTCTACCCACTCTGCAGCACCTGCCAGAATATTGGGTGTCACTACGAGCACATTTTCAAGGCAGGAAAGTTAGCTAGTTCAAGATCCTTTTGGGGTCTGTGAGCTGTCATGCCTAAAATCAGCTTGTATTAGTGTATCAGCACAAAAACCCAGATAAGAAGTTGACAGGTTCACTTGTGTGTGTGTGTGTGTGTGTGTGTGTGTGTGTGTACTAGAACTTGAAATCGCCTAGAGATTTCTTATCCGAGAACCTATCTTGTTTGACCCGCAGCCAGAAAATGGAGGAAAGGAGCCTGTGTTTTCTCCTTTTTTAAGGAGAACTTCCCTGATGGTTGTAACAGCATTCTGTTTGGTCCCTTCCTAACTTTCAACAGGCTAGATAGAACAATTGGATTGGGAGGGGAAAGGAGTGGTTAGCAGGCTGCTGATTCATGGAAAATCTGAAATACCACTCCCACCAAATAAATATTAGAAAGATCCCTTTTATTATTTTTACCTGTCTTTTATGTGTTGTTATTTGAAAGCAACCAAATCTTCTCTTTGGGAAATCAGTTAAATTATGAAGAATCATCCTTAAATAATAATTGATGTACCTAGCACATATATATAAGTAAGCACCAAATGGTTTGAAAATAATCAATAGCTAAGCCTCCGAGTCGAGGGGAGGAGTTAGCAAGGTCACTACTACTCTTCGGGAAGGAACCCTAAGTACCTTCTAAACTCAAGAACACTGGCTGTCAGACAGCACCGCTAGAGGTCTCAGGGCTGTCACCTGCCTAAAGCTGAGCACCAGAAATTTTTGAGGCCTCTGGGTGGGTTCAGTTGGTAGCCAAGTACTTAATAGCTTACCCCTCTCAAAGACTCTCTCCATGTCTGATAGTCTGGAGCTGTTGAAAAATCATACAACAAGGAAAGATATGAGCCAATGGCAAACCTCTCTTGGAAAGGCTTTTTTTAAAAATCCATGTTTAGGGTAACTTAAACCTTAAAAGATATAGTTTGCTAACTGGGCCACCTAAAACTAGAGAGGCTGAGAGAAGTTAAATTGTGTTGAGTCTACGTCACTGTAAGACTTTCTTTTTACAGTTTTAGCCTAGAAACAGAAACAATTTTTTTTAATATTGCAATCTCCATAAGGTCACTACACACACACACACACACACACACACACACACACACTTGGATGACTCAGTGCTGCTGGTACAAGGCAGCAGGATTCTCTTCCATGTACACTCTTGGAAGCCCCACAGGTTTCTGAAGCCTGAGTCAGGGAGAGGCGTGGCAACACTCACGCCATGGCTTTGAGGAAGATATTAGTGAGGGGTGCTGCCTGGCAAGGGAAACCACCTTGGAATTTAGTATAATTCAACCAATCAATGAAAGGAGAAACAGGGTATCAGGCAGTTTCTCACACTGGCTTTTGGAAGAAGAAAAGTTTGAAATTACCTGTCTGCTCTTTTAAAGTGCCCCCAAATCATCCTTATCCTAAAAGAATTCCACTGTGGATGTGGCTTGTGGTTTGTACCTTTATGGTAGGCACGCAGATATTTCTGAAGAACTGGCCTTCCTGAACTCTCCCACCATCAGCATGGATGTCCAAGAGGAGGATGGCTGTGATAGCATGTGGCTAGCAGACAGAAGGTGGTCAGGAGTCGAGACTATTGGTCATAAGTGTCAGAGGACGCCACCTTACAGAGGGGCTCAGATGAACATACAATTTTAAGTCCACACAACAGAGACACAACACATACACACTTACCTAATTCAGGATGATTACATATGGGAGCAAGAAGACACAACACCATGTGTGTTCTAGCAATAAACTCCTAAAGGTCACTCATATTCAGTTATAAATTTGAGTAAAGATATGAGAATACAGATAAGGAGGTATCAATGGTAGAATTCTCACCGTCTACCAGGAAAACTGGTAAAAGGCAGGGAGTTATTTAATGAGGCTCTTCTAACCATCATTTCTCTACCTCCACTACGTGGCCTTTTCCTGATGGGTCTAGTTAAGAAAGTGCAGAGGATATACTATTTCAGCTGTGATTGTCAAATAAATTATATATATGTATATATATATGTATATGTGTGTATATAGATAGTTAAATCATCACCTTTTAACCTAGGACAATAACAATGCTTTGTACTATGTATATGTCTTAGTCTGGGTTGTGATTATTGCTGAGCAGGCAGTGAACTTTTTCTTTAAAACATTTTTTGGGCACCTAACTCCAGTCAGTGGTTCAATCATATCAAGAGGAATTGTACAATCATTACCACAATTTTGGAACATCCATCTTCCCTGCCCTGCCATGGTTAAATCACCTTTAAAATGAGTTGTGTAATCACAATTAATTCTAGTGCTTCGTTCCAGAAAGTGAGCATTCTTAGAAGAAAGGGAGACAAAGCAGAGGTGAAGTGTATCCATTAAGACCCCATGGTCTCTGCACAGTGAGCCTCTTTGATCCAAGAGGCAGCTTGACACAGAGAACTAGAAGAGGAGTAGAGAGAGCAGGAGCAAGGGCATGAAATAGAGTGGTGGGCTTCAGAATCCTGCAATATTGCAATTTGAGATTTAAATTTTCTCTTCCATGCTTTCAGCTTGAGAAATGCCAAGAGCGTCTTCCTTCCGTTTTGTAATGCCAGGTCTTTGCACATTTAATTATAACACTTTACTTATTTGAACCCTCTTCCACTCTCTTTAGTGATTCTAAATTCAAGCGTAAGATGCAAGGTCTCTCCTGACATCGGTTGGTCTCTTTTCCTGTTTTCTCCCCCCTTTCTTTTGTGAGGATAGCACAGGAGCAGGTGGCATTTGGTTCTGTTTGACATGGGGTTGCTGTGATTGGAACTGACTAGCGAACACCCGATAGCAGCAGCCTCGTTTGCATGATCTCTTGCCTATTTTTCATGCCTGGTATTATTGATGCCACCCCACAGTCCATTTGGCTTCTGGCCATTCGTGCTCAGTGAGCCACATCTGACCTTCAGAGGTCTCACTGTAGGTGGGTTTGCCCTGCTTTGGACTGCTCATTTCAGGGTCAGCAGTGCGAGATAACCAGCCGCTCCACAGGAGGACAATCGGGCTTTCTACTCCCATCAAGAGTTATGGCCTTGGGAAGTCACCGGGGCATGAGTAACCTCCCCCAGAAGGTAGTTATGAAGCAGCATAGCTCTGTTATGAGTAAGCATGAACTAGACAGCAGTGAGTTTTTGTTTTGTTTGGATACTTAAGGTCAGATTTTGGCACTTGTGCACTGGGTTTAATCTTCTTCAACTTCAGCTTCCACTTGCAGGTGAGCCATTGATAATACAGTCTGCCATGACATGAAATCCATTCTGCCCTTGGCACCTGGTCTTGTTCTAACCAATGATATTATATTTCTCCATCATCTCTTTCCACAGGTTTAGATAATTTATATATAATCCATGAGCAAGATCCCTGTCTGTAATTGCCATGTATGTCCGTGACACAAGGTGTTTGCGATGATTAAATCATTGGTGTTACAAAATTCCATTATGTGAGCTCAGGTGTTATTCCTACCATCAAGGCCAGAGTTTCCCACTACTGTTTCGACTTTGTTTCCAACTTTAAAATTACCCTGACAGATTACATGGATATCATGTTTGATCAATTTCAGGCTGCGGGAGTTGGTACGATCTTTAATTTCTTCTTTGGCCTTTGTAGCTGTTGTCTGTAGTATTCACTGGTCTCCTCTGCAGGTGTATAGATATTCTCCTTTCAGTGACAGAGTTCCACATCTGGAGAGATCCCTAAAATGTTCTTTTTAATGAAGAACGTGACACCTGGCTCTGTAAGCATCTTCATTGTTGGATCCACAGGGCCAATGCCAGCGTATTTCAGCTTACTAATGAGTACAATTGTGAGCTGGCAAATAAGTTGTGAGACAAATAAACTACATAGAGGTGCTTTAAATAAATGGCCATTTTCATTGCATCGTATGGCTATCCAAGTTGGACCTTGAGTAAGGGAGACCAGAGAAGAATCGATGCATTTGAATTGTAGTACTGGAAAAGAATACTGAAAGTATGGTGGACCTGTTAAAAAGAACAGACTGTTCTGTCTTGGAAGATGTATGGCTAGAGTGCTCTTTAGAGGCAAGGATAGCAGTCACTGGAGAGACCAGTCACTGGAGCGGGACATCATACTTGGTAAAGTGGAAGGGCAGTGGGGAAAAGGAAGATCCTCAAGTTGATGGATTAACACCGGGGCAGAAACAGTGGGTTCGAGCACAATATCCATTGTGAGGATGGTGCAGGACTGGGCAGTGCTTCCTTCTGTGGGGCATGGGGTCAGTATGAGTCAGAACTGACTCGCTGTCACCTTACAACAATGATGCATAGGATACTCTTCTTTATGCATTTCATTTGTGAAATGTTCAGCTTTCCCGGGCTCATGCTTTATGCATTTCACATTCTTGTTATTACTGACTATTGCTACAATTTCTTCTCATTTTGAATAATGCCCCATCAGCCAATGAAGAGCTAGACAGCTTTACTCCATTCTTGCACCTCAGGCTAACCGCTTGGCGGAGGCAGTTTTTCCCCTCTTATTGATGAGCCCCTTCCAACCTGAACTTCTCATCTTTGATGACGCTATTAGATAATGTCCCCCTGCTGTTCAGAAGGGTTTCACTGGGACCATAGGAAGAGCTTTCCCTTACACCCTAACTCATTTGCTTTTCCAGTATCCTTTCTTGCAAAACCTCACACAGTAACGCCACAGATATTCATGGAAAGGTTGTCCCTGCCAGCCATTTCCTGTTCCCCAGAAAGTCGTGCTATCCTTTCTCCAGAATCACGATTTCCTTGGCACTTTAGTGGTGTGGTAGGTTATAAGTTGGGCCGCTACTATCCTCGAGACGGGCTGTTCAAACCCATGAAAACGTCTACACCTCCATGGAGAAAGATGCAGCTTTCTGCACCCTGAAGGATTTGCAGCCTCGGAGACGCACAGAGTCAGTTCTGCTCTGTCCTGTAGGCTTGCTGAGAGTCCACAGCAACTTGGTGGCTGTCATGAGAGTCCTTGTAAGGAATTCTGGTGCTGGTGTAGCTTAAGTGTTAGGTTGCCTCAAACACACCAGCTGCTCCATGGGAGAAAAGTGAGGCTGCCGTGTGCCCACGACGACGTACAGTTTGGGAAACCCAGTCTATGGTCATTATGAGTTGGAATCAACTCAGGCCTGTGGGTCATTTGGGAGCCGCCTTATGTTCAGAAGTAATAGGATTCACACATGCACCTTCCATAGCTAACTTAGTGTCTTAACATAGTGTCTTCCTACTATGAAAAGAAGCAGCTAATGAAAGCTTAAGATTGCACGAAATATCATGTCCTTTTAGGCTAAGATATGCACTTATTTCTTCACCAAACTATTTTTCCCCTTGCGGCCCTGAAGGGGCATGTGTAAAAGAGACAAAAGAAAGAAACAAATGCCACACCTTTAGGAAGAACCATGGGTAAACACCTCCAAATGCTGCAAAAACTAGGTGGAAGTACACTGTTTATGAGCCCAGAAAAATCCCTATTCTGCACCTCTCACTCCAAATATGCAGAATACATAAGTCATAACCCTGTAAAGAATGTCCCAAAGGCCCTTGGTAGCAGGAGTAGAAAGGCAGAGCATATCCTAATTCTCCAAGGCTGACAATGTAAAGCAATTTCAGCAGTGAGACTTTTGAACTTCTCTGATTCCCCAAAAGGAGCCCTGGGAGTGTCATGTCGTGTGCTAGAGAGGAGTTCACTGCAAGGATGGCAGCTTGAAGCCACCACCTCCACCGGAGACAGCTGAGACTTGTGAAACCCATGGAGGCAGTTCTGTCCTGTTCAGCAGAGTTGCTAGGCCTGAGAATCGACCCAGTGTCTGTGAGTTTCGTGGGTTTGGTTGATAGTTCCCTGGAAAAAGATGAGGCTTTCTCCTGTAAGGAGTGACAGTCTTGGAAGTTCACAGGGGAGCATTCTACCACGTCCTAGCAGTGCACTAGGAGCATTGACTTGATGATGAGTGAGCTCCATTCTTGGGAAAGAGACCTCGGAGCACAGGGAGGGGGTTGTTGATGTTGGGCTGCTAATGGTAAAGTTGATGGTTCCAACCTCTCAACCGATCATGAGAGAGAGATGAAACGATCTGCTTCTCAGAATTCCCATAGAGGTCGTTATGAGTCAAAAATCTACTTGATAGCAGTCAGTTTAGTTTTTTAGTTTAGTTTTCTTTTCATTGCACAGTTCCCACACATCAAACTTTCCCATCCTTCAATTTATAGAGAAAGTTAGGTTAAAGAGAAAGTTAGATTTTAATGTTCTTGGTCTATTCAATCTAAGCTAGGTCTTGAGGTCGTATGCGAGACTAAGAGGAGAGTGTGAATTTCTTCTCCCTTTTGGTAGTCTGGAATGTAAGCACTGAGGTGAGCACACTTTGATTATCAGTTGATCCAAGTCCCAGCCTCGTGTGTCCATCTTTACAAACATTCCACCTCTTTATAAGGCTATTGTTTGGTGGGCTTACTCTGCTAGGACTGGGACTAGGCCAACACGATTTCATTGCTTAAAATCTGAGCAAGTTTAAGGAGGGATTCTGCTGATATAAGCTTCTAACTTGTGCCTGAATTTACCAAAAGGCTACCTCACACTTTAGACGGTGCATGGTTTTCATTTTTTTTCCAACTCTAGTAAAGAATATCTTCAAACTAATAGGCATTGTTCTGAAAGAAATGGATAAAACTGTAACTTTGTAAAAGATCCTAAACTTAAAACTTTCTGGTTTTCTCTGGAACTTGACTTCATTTGGGTAGCACGATGTGTCCTGGTGACTGGTTCCTCATTTAGAGTTGTGTTAATCTCCCTGGAAATTTAAATTCTCCTCAGCAGTCTTTATGATGATGATGTTTCCTTCAACTCTACTGAGGATGTTGCTAATAAACATTTAAAAACAAAGGCATTACCAGTATGTGTGTATGTGGGGAGGGGTGGGGGGGTGGAATGAAAACTCAGCGAAGTCAAAGTCATTCACAGTCAGTGAAGAGGCTTCAAGGTTGCCAACATTAAGTCCTCACAAATTTCCCACCATGGCTTTAAAAAATAAAGGAAAGAAAGAAAACTTGAAATGGTCAACCACTGAATAGTAGAGAATGTCCTGAAATCAAGTGGAATTCTTTAATCTCTGACCCAGCTAAATGCTTTTTTAAATACCCATATGGAGACGTACACACTCCTCAGAACGATCAGCTGTCAAAGATCCGGAGGGCGGCATCTGCCAGGCCTAGAGCTGAAAAGAGGCAGCAGGAAGGACTAGAAAAAAGGGTGAAGGAAATGGGAAGTTCAGGGAGAAAGTGGGAAGAAGGCTTTTCCATCTCTAGGATTGCCCCCCCAAGGTCAGGAAGCAGAACTGTGTGTGAACTACTGAGTGGAAAACCAATGAGCTCTGTAAACTGTCATCCCTCAGCTCACAATAAGATGTTAGCTCAAACCAACAAATACAAAGTGCCTTCTAAGAAACCTAATAAATAGTTTGACCAAGTCTGACTGCTGCTACAGAGACTGAAAAGACTCCAGTGACAGCGTGTAATTAGACCGTGTCAAATCCCTTCCCTGTTTCAGTTCAGAGCCAAAGGAAACACTGTTCAAATGAATTTGTTCATCTATCTTCCTGCTTTTTGCTTGGTATATCTAGTAGGGGGGAAATTCCATTTTCATTCTGTCTTTATGCAGTGTGCTTATGTGATTTGTCTGGTCTACACCGACAAAGTGATTTCGCCCAAACTGACCTGCCATGTCTGGAATGAGGGGAAGAGCGGAAATGGGAATCTCTGCTAGTCCTGGGCTCTGCGGCTGTATCCACAGTAAGACAAGGGACAGGCTTTCTTGCCCTCTGTGACCAATGTATTCCTGAGGGTTCTTCTAACTCAATAGTTTAATTCCATGGTATGTCTGTCAAGGGACAAATCATTATTGGAGTAGACCAAACTCAAGCCCAACTTGTGAAAGTTGAGTTAACTCTGTCGCCTAACAATCATACAGGACTGAGTAGAACTGCCCTCTAAAGTTTCCAATCTGCCATCCTAGTCCCCTCCCCACCCTCACCCCCAATTCAGAAACCAGGAGTTGGAACGATTGACCTTTCTCTTAGCAGCCTAGTGCTTTCACCACTGAGACCCTGTGGCTGCTCTGTGGTGGAGTGCTCTCCCAAATATTTGTACATTGAAATCACCAAGCAATCCCTAAACTACATTGGTGTGTGGGCCTCCCTTCCAGAGATTATACACTGATTCATTCTTCAGGGGAGAAGGGCTATACAGAGCTTTATCTATATTTTACAAACTCCGCCAGCTGTGTGAGGTTGACCAGGCAAACTGTAAATGCCTAGTCATGAGGCAGCCTTGGGTATGATTCAGGATCCCTGAGGTTAGAACTTTCTGGGTAACTTAGATTATGTCCCCAAAGTTCTGGTCCTGTCAGATCCACCCTTCTCTTGGCTCAGAAAGCAGACACAATTGGAAATCCTTTCACCTGTTTACCTGGGACCTTCTGCATGGAAGTACAATCGCTTCATGTTTCCACCTCTGGTTATTGAGCCTCTGAGTTAGAGTCAACCCAATGGTGGGAAGTTTTGAGTTGATAATTTGAAGTGCTCAAATATTTACCATGAAAAAAGCAATGTGACTGTAAAACAAGACTCTGGCTTCTCTGAAACCTAGCTGCCGTTTCACGAGCTGTTTCTGTACTCCAGGCATAAATTCTTACTGATTTCCTTTATCATGGCACTGCCAACTATATTCTCATTTTACAGTTCAGGAAATTAATAGTAGATCCTTGCCTCCAGTCACCGAGCTAAAATATGAGTGAATTCCAGGTGTGTGGCTCTCCCAAACCTGAAATCCTAGTTGCTTTGTAAGATCACCTTGTTTTTGTTTCCTGGTACTGGTGTGACAAATTCCACAGGTTGGTGACTTTCAGGGAAAGACTTTTATTTTCCTCCAGTTCTACAGGCTCGAGGTCTAAATCTGAGCATCCACCATGTTGATTCCTTGCAGGTAGTCCTAGGTGTGCCTGGGTTTCTTCCTTGCTCTGTAGACAGAGCATGTAAAGACTCTCATGTAAAGACTCTACCCGAGGCCTCACTATGCTCCCAGCCCACACCTCATGTCTGTGCCAAACTCTGTGTCTACCTGACTGTGCTACGATTTGAACTGATTGATCAATCTCATTACATCAGATCGTGCTGTGGAAGGTGTTTATGCTGCATTACATCCACCAGTAAAAGAGCTAGCATCCCAAGACTTCTTTGGAATGGACACCATGTCCCCCATGAAACCTCTATCTAAAAATCCGCTGTCTGGGAAACTCTATGAGGCTTTAGTCTGCCTTGGATGGGAGGCTAGAGACAAGCTTCTTGAGTGAGGATTTCATACATCTTGTGAGCTCTAAGCCTCCTTTCCAAAGGTTAAACGCGACGAGACGTGACAGCTGTAAATGTATAACTCATGCAGCGTTCATTCACCTCACCATTTTCTGTTACTTGGGCCCCTACAGCCATGTCAGCACTTACAAGACAATCTTCTTCAGTCATATTAGTCTCCATTTATACCTGCTGCAAAGATCTTCCTCCTGCTCCAATAGGCCTTTGCAGGGTAGAATGAATCTTTCAAAAATGGTAGACATCCACAGTATTAGGAGAGGAAGGTTTCCTGTCAAGTGGAAGGAACAGCAAAGCTTTGCTGCAATAGCGCAGCAAAGTCCCTTATTCTGAAAAGACTATTTTGAAGATGCCAGAGAAGGTTGTTTGCTGGTCTCTTGACCCTGAGGTTGGCTTAAAAGGTTAATGTTTCACATGTCTTGATTCAGCATTTCAACTGAGAAGGGCATAAGATTCCCAGGGACGAGGATGCACCTCTGTTGACCAGGACAAAGTACAAGGAATTCTAGCAAAGATGTTTCTACTGCTTTGTTCTTGCTTTACCTTGGTTCTCTTTCCAGGGTCTATTTTCTGTGACTCTGGAAAGTTAACTGGTATTGTCGTTGAGATTCTGGCTTTTGGAAAACAGTCTATGAAATGCCAATAAAAAAGGACAGAGTTTTACCTCTGTTTGTCTGTCCCTTCGGAGTCACAGTTGGTTGCTAAGATTACTTTGCAACAAAGGAAGACAACAAATGCGAAAGAAAAAGGAAAGCATAATGAGAAAGAGCATCTCTGGTAGAAAAAAGAACATAGATGGAGTTCAGTTTTGAGCATCCCAACTTCCTGTTGCTGAGAGAACACATCTTTTTTCACAGGACTGTCATGAGCTAAGTTCTTGGTATCTTGTGTTGCTCCCCTTCCCTTTCGCATGAGCAACAGTGTCTATACCACCTGGGGAACGGTGCTATCACCAATTAAGTCCTTAGCACCTTATTCCTTTAACCACCATTCTGAGACTGACTAAATTCTTGCCTGTTTTGAGTAACTATGTTAAATAGGTGCTCTGGGATTGAGGATAGTGTTGGATTATGGACGAAACAAACTTGTGCTGTCTGATTGCTTCAGAATCCCCAAATCCTTAGGTAGTAGCACTGCTGATACCCTTGCAGGCCTTCTCCTGGGAAAGGTAAGCAATATGAAAAGTCGCCAGCCTAACCTGCCCCAGCCAAGTTCAGACCCATCAGTGCCACTGCACTGTCGAGCCCAGGCTGCTAGAGCCTTTGTATGAATGGTGCTGTAAGTTCTCAGTCCTATTTGACTGGCCATTCCCTTTTCATAAAGAAAACAAACATCACTCAGCAATCCCCTGGCAATTAAAATGTTTATACCCTAGCCCAGCATAAAGCATAGGCATCTACTTTTGCATGAACCCCCACCCCCACCCCCATCGTTCTTCCAACATGCCCCAGGGGGAGGTATTTCCACTTTGCGAAACACGGTGGAAAGCCAAACAATAGTTGATCCTTGTGAGTGTAAATGGCACAGTCATCCTAGAATGACTCACTCGGTCTTCCAGTGTTCATTGCGTGGAGCTTTCTCAGAATCCAAGAAAGATGTTGCAAGCTCCCCAACCTCACCTAGTCATCTGATTCTCAAGATGCGGAAGGAGGAAGTTCCCCAGTTCTTCCAGGGAAGTTTGTGTTAAGTCCAACAACCACGGGTGATAACATCACTCAGATAGGATATGATTTCACTGATGTAGGACCCATCTTCAGTTTTCTTTCTGATGTGAAACCTTAAAAGGGGGAGTTGAGGATATACAGTAAAATTGAATCCTCATTTGTTTCCATGTTTTTCTTCTTATTTCTCTGCTCAAGCTTTTATGAAGGAAACAGCCTGGCCCATAGATTGAGAATAACTAATCAAATTTAGATGGAGAGTTACCCAGGTGACCTTTGTCAATATTTTTAGCTCCGATTTGTAATCTGCGTCATAATCTCTGACTAATTTTGTGTTCGTTGCCTAGAAGGGCCCTTGAGACTAAATCCAGCATATGAGAAGGCTGCATGTTTAATTGTGATGACGTTTCTTTGTTAAAAAAAAAAAATGCAGCAAAACAAGCAAAAAGCCCTCTAGCTAAGTGGTTCTCAACCTTTCTAATACTGTGACCCCTTAATACAGTTGTGGTGACCCCCAACCATAAAATCAGTCTAGTATAAGGCACACAAAATTATTTCCATTGATTTCATAGCAATAATTTTGCTACTGTTATGAATCGGGCAATGCCTGTGAAAGAGTTGTTCAACGCCCAAAGGGGTTGCAACCCTCAGGTTGAGAAATGTCGCTCTAACCACTCTAGAATTTTAAAGCAGTCTGCAAGTTCAGTATCATCCACACACCTCCTTCAGCAGGACTCTAGGATGTTTTTAGGTGGCATCCAGTCTTCTCTGACTGAGAGCAACCCTATGTCATTCAGCACGAAACACCATCTGGTCCTGCCCAGGCTCACACAGTGCCTTATGTTTGAGCCCATTTTTCCATCCGCTGCATTGATCCACCTGGTGGAGGGCCTTGCCTTCACTTGCTGCCCCTCTTCTTCACCAAGCACGATGTGCTTCTCCAGGAACTGTTCTCCCTAGACAACATGTCCACAAGGTGTGGCTTGAAATCTCACCAGCCTTACCTCTCAGCAGCATTACGGCTCTCCTTTTGTTTGTTATTTTGGCAGTCGTGGTACTTCTAATATCCTCCACCAGTACCCTAATTCAAATGCTTCAAGGAGTCTTCATTGTTCCTCATTTATTGTCCAACATTCACACACAAATGAGGCAATCGAAAATGGCATGGCTTGGGTCAGGTACATCTTAGTCCTCAAAGAAACCTCCTTGCTTTCCACACTTCAAAGGTCTGGTTCAATAGACTTACCCAAATGCAATGCATTATTTGAGTTCTTGACTGCCACTTCCATGAACATCGATTGTGGTAGAAGGAAGGTTTTTTTCCAGATATGCTTTCCTTTGCAGAGCTTAGTCAATCTAATTCCCACATTCCAATGCAGAAGGAAATAGCAACGAAATCTCTTGCCCCATGAAGGTCTCTTTATCAGGACCAATCCCTTTCCAAAAAATTAATTCATTCTGTCTCAAACTTTCTGAAGTTAATGGGTGTGATGGACAGTACTGTCACTTGGTCGCGAAGGATAATGCAGTTGCATGTTGGTGTTCAATGGATGTTTCCCTGCCAAAGAAAGCAAACATAGAAGAAAATCTTTTCCATCCACCATTTAGACATTGGAGAAGTCTTTAATTGTGGGGAAGGATGTGGGGAAAGTTGCTTTTCATACTAGCCCTAGGAAAATCCCAACTCACAAGTTAAAAGGGGGAAAAAATGAAAAGATACACACACCACTCTGATATAAGCTACACATACAGACTTTGGTTAAAATCTTTTAAGTATTTCCTGTTGTTTAGGGGACAGAGGCCTGTCTTTGGATCTCGGGGCATACAGACAGTCTTCCATTTCTGACTTGTGTGGCCTGCAATGGAGACCTTCTTTGGGGTAATACAACCTGCCATACAGAGCCCTTTTGGGGGGAATTAAAGCTCAGGTGACTTTTACTCCCTTGCTTTCTGTCATCATCTTATAATCCCCAAATAGACACCTTTATTCAGTGAAACAATATAAACAAAAGGACCAAACACCTATAAAATTATTCCCATGCCATAAAATGTTATCCTTAAATATCCAACATCGCTTCATGTGGAATCCTCATTTCAGCCTGGTCCACATATTAGTTAGCTTGTAAACCTGGTCCTAAGTTGCAAGATTGCCAAGCTATGAATTGCTTTTACTAGTGAACTCAAATGCCATCATTCTTTCCCCCAAATCATTTAAATAACTCTACAGTACTTCTCCATTGCCTTTAGCATTCCATAACCCTTCAGAACCAAATTGCCAATCTTAGTGAGCTCTTCATTCCTTGGTTAGAAATAATATCCAGCAGTACCATAGATGATCAAATTTCAATGGTGAGCAACAGTCTGAATATCTGTTCTCAGGGTCTTTTTCCACCGAAGCCCATTCTGGTCCATACAGCTGGTGCGGCCAGCCCACGCACTGTGAAACTCAACCCTGACCTCATCAAGACAGACGTGAAGAAATGATCACACTATAAATATCTCCAGAGTCGCCAACCAATGAAAACTATATTTGAATAAACACTTATCATTTTTGTATTTGGTTAAATAAAAGTAGATATAACAAACTATGTAAATATAGAGGCGGAAGTCAAAACAATATAGTTTGGGATGTTTTAGTTTATTTTAATTCTGTGTTCTAAACCGATTTTTTTTAAGGGGTCATTGGTGTGATATTTTTTACCCTCTGAAATGTTCTTTGGGAAGAAGTACATAATCATCCTTAGAAACAAAGATAGCAAGACTTCATCACCTAGATTTTGGCCATGTCATTAGGCTGGACATCGTGGGAGGGCAGCAAACCAGAGGAGGGCTACAGTGAGAACTATTGACATGGTGGCTGCAGAGGGGCCCCTCACACATCACACCAGTTGTGAGGCCGGTGCAAGACCACACAGTGTTTCTTCCCATTGTACCTAAGGTTTCTCAGAGTCAAACCAACTCTACAGCACCTCACAGTCAAAGCACATGTACATTGAGAGACGAAAGTGATGGTCACCATGACCTGGTGTTAGAATATGTTCATCACTCATCCAGCTCCCCCCCGCCCCACCTATTTGCTTGTCATTCCTCTCTGATTTTTAACCCCAGGCCTGGGCAACCACTGGTTCTAATTCTATACATTTGCCTTTGCTGGGCATTTCATATAATTGGACTATACATGGGATGCTTTCTGGAAATGGGCTTCTTTCATCTAGCATGTTGATTTTTGAGATTCGTTCATGTTACCTCATGTTTCAATACCATATTTTGATGCAAACAGTGCATACATTATACATTGCACATGGCAAAATCCTGCACCCATTATTCTCCTAAGCATGCTATACCAGTATTTTCCCCAACTTGATGAATTCAGTCTCATTTTTTGTGTCATGGCAGAGTCTGTTAAGGAGATAAGAATCAGGATGGGTGAATGGCCATGAACCACCCTTAAAGAGGACTATATGGTGATGCGTTGGAGAACATTGTTTTTAAAATAACTTGGTCTCACTTCCCAATGTTATTAAGCTGAATAAATATCCACTTCAGATATGCTGAAATTAACGAAATCATTATGTCCCTCCTGAGAGTAGGAGTCCTGTGACATTGTGGCTTAGGCATTGGAGGGCTAAATACAAGATCAATGGTTCAAATCCACATGCTATAAACCCCCTTTATGAGTCAGAATCAACTTGATGTCACTGGATTTGGTTTTGGTTATTTATAATCCTAATGGAAGGGCAGCAACAAGGATCCTTGTTTACCATATGGCAAGAAAGCTAATCTTGGGCACTTCTGATTTCATATGAAATTGAGGTGTTACATTCATTTCTGAGGGCTCCCACTGGATGCTTTCAAACAGCATAACTTCCTTCTCTCACAGTTCTAGAGGTCTGAAACCAAATGCAAGGTGTCAGTGGGCTCTCTTCTTCAGGGGAAATCATTGGAGCCTCTGGTAACTGGTTGCACTCTTTGATGACCCTTAATTTGTTAACACATCACCCAGCCCCGCCTGCTGCCTTCACATCCCTTCTTTGTCTCAGAGCTCCCTCCGCCTCTGTCTTACAAGGACACCTATTATTGAATCCAAAGATCTGGTAGCTCCGTTATTAGAAATGCTTGGCTGCCAACAGGAAGGTTGGCAGTGGAGAAAGATGCAGCAGTCCGCTTCTGTAGAAATGCTCAGCCTGAGAGACCCCCGGGGCTGTTCTGTTCTGTCCCAGGGAATAGCTCTGAGTTGGGTTGGACTGGATGATGGTGGGTTTGGTTCCTTTAAAAGATAGAGAAACCAACTCCCCCTCATTGAGTCAATGTCGACTCATAGCCATCCCCTGTGGGTTTTCGAGACCATAACTGTTTATACAAGTAAACAGCCCTGTCTCTCTGCCCAGGAGCTGCCATTTGGTTTGATCAAGTGGATCCTAGCCCATGTGCAAACACCGTGCCACTAAGACACGGTTTCATTTGGGGACATGGAATCAAAGCCCACCACCAATCCGAGGATGATCTCACGTCAAAATTCCCAACTACATCTAACCAGACCCTTTCCCCAAATAAGGGCATATTTACTCATAGGTTCTAGGGGTGAGCGCATGAATATGCATGTATCTTTGGAAGGCCAGGGGGGCACTGTTCAACGTGTTGTGTAACATGTTGTAACATGCATCTTTGTGGCTAAAATGATGGTTACCTAGGATGAGATTCATTAATGTAGTAGGGAGGACTATAGCATGAAGCCTGGGTTAGAAACCCAATTTGACATCTGTGTCATCTTTTTGCTATGAACCCTTACTTTTCTTATTTAAAAAAGTTGTGTTTGTTAGGCCAGATTTTTATGCCAAACTTCTCATATAGACTGCTTAGCCGAAGGTTCATTAAATGTTGCCAGATTTCAAATGCTTCAGAAAAACTCTTTTACTCTCTTTTACTCTGTTTTATTCTCAATTGCAAAGTCATCAGTCCTATCCAGGCCCCTGCCTGGAGAAGAGGAACAGATGACTACAGAGATCTCTGTATGAGAATCTCTAGGTATCGGCTTATTATGGTATAAAAGCTGGATTTGCACCTTATGATCTCATTTTGTCTCTACATTCTACCTACAGGTGCCTGTAGGTGATGGTCATTTGAGACTTCTCCATCGGGAATTGAGAATTCTCCATCGGGAGTGTCTGCTAGTGTGGGGTTTGCTGCCTACCCTCTTGCCATGTCTAACGAAGTAGAAACAAGTACAACCAATGGTCAGCCTGATCAACAAGCTGCACCCAAAGCCCCATCCAAGAAGGAAAAGAAGAAAGGTATGGGACAATGGTGTTGGAGCCAGGGAGGTTAATAAAGTTAGCCATCGAGATCTGTAAAAACTCGAGATTCAGGGTTCAGCTATCAATGACCTTTTGCCTTGCTTCAACTTCCCTCTAGTGTCCAGCTGTCCCATGGTCCTCACCATTTTATAAAGGAGGCCTGGGGTTCACACCCAACCAGTGTACAGCATTCACAGCCACCATCCATCCTAAGTGGTGGGTTTTGTGTTGCTGTGGTGCAGAACAGGTTTTACAAAGACAGACGGCTACTCCTTCCCCAAACCAATCATTGAAAACCCCATGGATCGCAGTGGAGCATTGTCCCTTCTGCACCCGGCCATGAGGATGGCGCAGGACTGGGCAAAGTTTGATTTCATGGTACAGGAGGATTGCCATGTGTTAATTTCACAGAGGCTGACAACAATGTCCCAACCAGGGAAGCTGTATTTGGCCTGAGGACATTGGCCAAACAAACCCATTCATTGTCTTAGAATCCAGAGATCACACCAGTGTGCGTGCTACTGGGATACATTAGTAATTAATGCCATGGTCACTTGATATGGGCTAATCTGGTTACCACTTGCTTTCTTCAAGTAGCTATCATTAAATATTGAGATTTTTTTTTATTAAAAGACCTTCCTCCTTTCATCTGAAGTCCCAGACTGGTCTCAATCATTCATAGGTGAGAAGTTGACATGACTTGGTTAACCTTTTAGCAGGACAGTAATGACAGGATTGAGACCACGTAGGCTTTTTAAGGGAAGTAAAAGAAGCTGTACCTAATTCTCTTCTGCCTTCTAACAGTTTGAGATGCCAGTACTTTATATGATAGATTTTGTTTCATTTTCCCATCCAGCGAAATACATGACCCTCCTTGTATACCTTTTAAAAGACTTTGATGAAAAAAAAGCTTCCAACCCTCCTTTACATTTTCTTCTCAATCTCCCTTAGGTCCTTGTACAGTTTACATCTTAAAGAGTTCTTTTCTACCTACTCCAATGCTATAGAGACAGTATTAGGCTAGCCAGTTGCCAACAAGTTGATTCTGAGTTATCTTGACCTCGTCCATGGTAGTAGAAATGTGTTCCACACAGTTTTCCATAGATGACTTTTCAGAAGTCAGTTTTTCTTCCCACACCCCTCTGGGTGGATAGAAAGTAAAAGCTATTTGATTAGCAGCGGAAAGAGTTAACCATATACATCCCTTGGACTGTAGACAGCAGCGGAGGGCAAATGTGGGCTTGTGTGAAATAAGAAGAAGGGAAGAAAGGATATTGCTAGTTGATTGGAGTATAATCAAGATTTACTCTAACAGACTCAACAGTTGGAGATTCTGAAATGTGCTTGCTGATGACTTGAATGCACATTCAAACTTTATCCTCTATTTCTTTCTCTTCTCAGGCCCTGGAAAGACTGATGAGTACCTCTTGGCCAGGTTCAAGGGTGATGGTGTAAAATACAAAGCGAAGCTAATTGGTATTGATGAGGTGCCAGATGCAAGAGGGGATAAAATGAGCCAAGACTCTATGATGAAACTCAAGGTAAACTGAAGACACAAGTATTGTGTGGATCTTAAGCAATTGTCCAACATGGGTGCATTATTTTAAAAGTTTTTGTTTTACATCTCAATTATTTGAAAGAGAAACCTTCCTAATCACATGATTTATCTTATCGAGGCTCATTTTATGAGAAACCAGGAATTTGCTTGCATATTTCAGCACTGGTCTAGAAGTCTAATTTAACCAGATAGAGTGGCTTTCGTATGCCTGTTCTGTTTGGCAGAAACAGTGTCAGGATGAGCAAGATCTGTCTCTATTATTTCCCTTAGTAAGGCTGTGCAGAAAATGTGAGCATTCCTTGCCTCACTTTATGTTGAGAAGAAAAGCTATCCTATTTCAGACTCTTAGAAGAGAGAGTGCTGGAGTTCAGAAAACTAGTGCACTTTGGTCTTCTGAATTTTTATATTCTAGTACTATTAGTATTTACTATGTAAAAAAAAATTAGTTCAGTAATGCAAGGTCTAAAAATAACACCTTTGGAGAAATTCAGGTTCAGTCCTCTTTACCAATGATTGTTCTGAGGCCAAGAGAATTAGAATGACCATTCCAAGTTCCACAGTTAGCCGTGATGGCCTGAACCAAGATCTTCTCTTCTCCATGGGTCACTAGGAACAATTTACTTTCAAACAGTTGAGATATAGGTCAACAAGAGCTTCGAATATAATGCCCTTGTGTTAAACATGTTCCTTTCATACATGGAAAACCAAGTCAAAAGTAAAGATAACTACCTTAAAGGTTTAATGGAGAAGTATTATAGGGTACTTGTAATGAGATTTGTCTTGTTTTCCTAACCTCACCAGGGAATGGCGGCAGCTGGTCGCTCTCAGGGACAGCACAAGCAAAGGATCTGGGTCAACATTTCACTTTCCGGGATAAAAATAATCGACGAGAAAACTGGGGTAAGAATCCCCTTTTACTGACACGGTTTTGACCACCCACGGCTGACAATTTGCAATTTGCTACTTGAATTTGCCCCCTCCCATCATTCTCTTTCAAAATTTTACAAGAAACACAGGCACACCCACCGTATTTATTACTGTTCAATCAGTAACTGACAAAATGTAGAATTGGAAGTAGGAGTCATGATCCTTTATTCTGAAACACATTTTTAATAATTTATAATACATATGTATTTCAGTCTATAAATCCAGGTATCTGTAAAGTAGACTTGGATAATTTAGAGACCCCATGTACCTAGATGAGAACTAGATAAATAGGAACTTCTGATTCATGATAACACCTTGGATTTATGTATAGATCTTATTTCATTTTAGCATATTCATCACATGTGTTTTTACCATTTAATTGAATCCAAAGCTAGAGCCTTAGGGGCAGTTCCAGCCTGTCCTACAGGGTAGCTCTGATTTAACCTTGACTCAATGACATTGGAAGTGAGGCCTTTAAAAGGTGATTGGTGATATTCTCTAACAAAGGGACAATTGATGTGTCCAAGGTGAATAAGAGACACATAAACCATATATACATGAATGGATTAGGGGCATGCACTTAATTCTACCCTCAATCTAAGAACAATTAGTTCCTATAACATGGCCCTGTTTCATGCTCATCTTCATAAAGCGATCCCTGAAGATTGGATGCTATGCCAAAGTGTGGTAAAGAAGCTAGATGGTGCCTGGCTATCAGGAAAAATAGACTCTGGTGTCTTGAAGGGCTGTCTTCAAACAAGCAGCCATCTAAGGGAGGTGTCAACTATATCCACATAGAAGGAACACACTAGTCTGTGCGATCTAAGGATTGTAAACAATATTATCTAAATCTAAAGGAGGAAATGGCATCAGAGCTTAAATTGTGAACACTTGGTTTACAGAAAGCTGTGGATGATAGTGGAAGCCCAAAATTCATTTTCAAGGTCTGCACATAGATTAAACCTCTGATCATAGTTGAGAGATGGAAATAGCCCTGTTAAAAGACAGAGAGCATTGCAAAGTCAGTTGTGGCATATATAATTGGGTTGAAATGCAATAACTTATCATTAGATACCTTTTTTGATCCATTTTAAAGCTCTTCAAATTTTAAGAAAAAGAAAAGGATAGATACATGTAGATTAAGCCCGTGGTGAATTCCCTCTGACCAAGGAACAGGGATATGAAGCTTTGTTACCATGCAGAAAGGCATTAGAAAGTGGATCCAGATGTGGTTATGAAAGCTTAGTATCCTTTCATTTGATTTCCCTTCTGATCCACTTAAATATGTTCTAGATTTTAATATTTCTTTTCAGTTGAGGTTTTTATCTGTCTTACTTTGTATTCTTGTTAGGGTTTTTTCTGTATTTTGTTCTAAAACTTATTGTGGTGATGATTATACAACTCTTCTTTATGTGATGAAACTATTAAATGGTATGATATATGAATTTTATGCCAGTAGAACTGGTGGGGTGGGGGGGACATAGAGTACTAGGTATATCTACCTGCTTCTTTATGTAATCTTGTTATTCCCTACTCCTTCACTGCACAGAAGTTACTTGTTCATTTTTTGTGGTAGCTGTTCTCTCACACATGAAGATTCTTGCTTGGTGTTTTTGAACCTCATCAAAAGACTTAAGTCTTAAGTCTTTGGGGAATTTTATTTCTACTCAATATAAGATTTAGCCACGTAAAATATTGCATCTGCTCATTTCCTTTTTTAATAATTAAGAAAACATCTTATTGAAGGCTCTTACAGCTCTTATAACAACCCATACATCCATTGTATCGAGCACATCTGTACGTATGTTACCGTCATCACTCTCAAAATATTTTCTTTCTATTTGAACCCCTGGTATCAGCCCCTTGTTTTTTGTTTGTTTGTTTCCTTTTCAAAATGTACCTTATCATTTTTTAAATGAGAGGTTTGTATTCCCTTGGTATCAGATCCTTATTTTTACCTTCCCTCTCCGCTCCCCCTGCTCATTTCATTCATATTCGATCGTCTCAGGCACTGCTGGTGGAAGCCTTCAGCCTTTCCTAGAGATTTTACTTACCAATGTGCAAAATCAGCTTTTGATGTGTTCAGCTCTGGAACCCCGATACCTACCCATTGACCTTGTTTGCCTTCAGGTCCCATGCACGAGAACCCACACTCCAACTCTCATATTTCCTTCTCTCGACTCATATATTTCCAAATCTACTGAAGAATAGGGGCAAGTTTCACTTGTATACATTCTTTCAGTTTAAACTTTCAAGGATACCCAATATAAATTTTTGAGTGATCCTAGGCATTCTGAAACAAAAGCCAAAACACAGTCAACTTACTTATTCCTGAAGGATTGAGCTTTTTAACTCAAGGGCACTGTGGGTAAATATTTCACTACTGAGTGCACAGTCTGTGGTTCATACCCACCAGTTGTTTGGTGGGAGCAAAAAGAGGAGATTTGCTTCCGTAAAGCTTTATAGCCTTGGAGACCCTTTCTAAGGTTCCTATGGGTTGGAATCAACTCATTGGCAGTAGGTTGGTTTTTGTTTAACCTGTGTAAAAGAAAAGTGGGGATGGGAAACATAAAAACGTACTACTGAATCCATAAAGCCCCAACGACATTGAACTCCTGATGTCGATAAGAGGCTGAGAAACACTTGATCCTCCAATCTCCACATTGTACTGGGGGATACATATTCTAATAACACAGCAGTGCTCTGTATTATTCCATGGCCACTCATTCTGAACCGCTAAAAAAGAATTTCTAGGGAAACTGCTAGCTTAATAGAGTTTCCCACATGCGTTTATCTCTGAGTTGGGAAAGTAGGTTCACTGGGGTTGGTTTAGGGGATGCATACCTAAATTTAGACAGTCTTGATCTCCTACTTCTTGGGCCATCCTTGTTATGTGGCATTATCATGTCTTTGAGCTATGGAGACTCAAGCATCCCTATTTTAAGAGTGCTCAGTGTTCCTACTCTCCCACCCCTACCCCCCTTACATTTTAGAACTGTTGTGGTACAGTGGGCTGGTTATTGGGTGGCTAACCTCAAGACTGGAAGTCCAAACCCACCAGCCATTCCGAGTGAAAAAGATGAGGCTGAACGTTCCTGACAAGGACGAGGGTGTTAGAAGACATGTGTGGGTCAGAACGGACTCTTTTGAGAATGATGAGGGGGCTCCTTGTGTTTGGTGCCCCTCCTAGCAAGGTAAACACAGTTTTTGCCTTCAACTGGAAGTGACACTTTCTTTCTCCAGGTGTTTTAGCCTCTTCTTCTCTGCTGCCTTGTTGTAGCAGCCTACAAAGAAACGTTACTTTACTCAGAACATCTTTGTCTCACTATCATAGGTAATAGAGCATGAACATCCAGTGAATAAAATTTCTTTCATTGCACGGGATGTGACAGACAACCGGGCATTCGGTTATGTCTGTGGAGGAGAAGGCCAGCACCAGTTTTTTGCCATCAAAACAGGACAGCAGGTAAGTGATAAGTCTTGAAAGCATACCTAATAATTTGTCTCCTCCTGGGAAGAGCCTGGTTGCTCCATGACTAAGCAGTTGACTGCTAACTGAAAGATCAGTGGTTCAATCCCACACACTGGGCTACCAGAAAAAGGTGCCACAATCTGCTCCTGCAGAGACTGGGAAGCTGATGGTCCTGTAAGAGCATTGAGTGCAGCAGGTAGGATGTGTCTGTCCACCAGAAACCTTGCTGTTCTTAACATAAGACGGGGATGGTGATCTCTCAGAATCTAGGGGAGAGCACACAGGAGTTTTAAGCTCAAGAAACCAAAATCATTGTCATGGAGTCAATGCTGACTCTAGAGACCCCCTGTGAGTTTCTGAGACTATAACTACTTACTGCAGTAAAAAGAAAGCCCAGTCTTTCTCCCTCAGAACTACTGGTGGTTTCGAACTATTGACCATGTGGATCACAGCACAATGTGTCACCACTACACCACTGGGACGCCTTGCAGGGCTTTATGACAATGGGGGAAACCAGCACACATCAGAACTGAGGGAGAAAGCACAGGAGATAATAGTAAGAGTAAAATACTAATTAAATGTTTTCCATTCAGGCTGAACCATTAGTGATTGATCTTAAAGACCTTTTTCAAGTTATCTATAATGTAAAGAAAAAGGAAGAAGAAAAGAAAAAGGTGAGTACCGCAGAAAATCGGCCCATTACATTTAAGACTATACAGGCACTCCCTGGATGATGAACAAGATCTGTTCTGAAGTATGTCTTTAAGTTGAATCTGTAAGTAAGTCACAACAGGAATATATGATCTTTATTTCCTCTGAATTTAGTGCAAGTGTCTAAGCCTTTTCAATATTTTGAAAGCTGAACAGGTAGCCAGGAAAGGTGACTGTTATGATGAAGAATATGTTGCAAGTTAGGTGCTCATTCAGTTGTTTCAAAGTGAGGACAAATTCCATCACCTTAATGGGCAAGTACCAATTGTGCCTAACTTAGACATTTATAACCTGGGGACTGTCTGTCTTTAGAACCATCTTTGAACATTATGTACACAGAGGCCTTATCTAGAGATTTCCAATTCTGCTTTCTGTTTTCTCAATAAGGCAGTGGAAAGCAGTTATCGGTGGGCACTTATAATTTGTAGTCTCAAGCTAGTATTTCTTCCCTTCCAATAATTTCATCTTGATTCAGGGGAATATACAGGAAACATTTACATTTTAAAAAATCATTCAAATGAAGTATTGATATGAAAATGAGTGGGAAAAAAGAAAATGAGTGGGGTTGAAGGGCAAACATCATTTGCAAATCCTCTAATTTTATACCGATGAAATCATAAGTGTGTTTTAAACTCTCTTTAGCTACAATGAAACAGACCACTGAGTTTCTCTTTTTTCCATTTTCAGACTGAAGAAGCCAATAAAGCAGTAGAGGTAAACTTGCATCTTGACTTATCATGAAATACATGTATGATCTGTGTAAACTCCCATGTAACTGTCCCCACGCTCTGGACTCCAAGTGTCTCATCACATGCCTTGACTTGTGGCACTGAAGATGTAGTGCTGAATGACCCCTATCCAAATCAGAACTGTCTAGCAAATCAATACAATAAGAATCCAAAAGCTGTAGACAAAAATCTCATCAATTAAACCCTGAACTATTTACCATCTTTTCAGAATGGGAGTGAGGCACTGTTGACTCTTGATGATCAAGCAACCAAACTGAATTTGGTATGTATGTGATGTTTGAAGCTTCCTGCTTCCCTGTTCACATGTTCTACATACAATAATGCTGCTCATATCAAATCTGTTTGAATTAATGAAAATCCAAAGATATCCTTTATTTTCCCTAGCATTTATTTAACATTATGGAAATCCAGAAGGTGATCTTTTGAGTAGACACATCTGAATCTCATCAAAATACTTTTGAAAAAGGATTTTGTTAACCAGATGGATATATTTGGGTACATGTCTACACATCCTGATTTAAATAACCCAATACCAAGTCTGTACCAGTAAGAGGAAAATCAATTGTGATAGCTATTTTTCCTAAACACTCATTTAGGAAATATTTGCTTCAATATACAAACTAATCTTTTTGGTGGACACATCTGAATCTAATCGAAATACTTTTTTAAGGGAGTTGACCAGATGGATTTGTTTGGGGACATGTCTACACCACCCGACCTAAATAGCCCAACAGTAAGTGTTTGTTTTTAAATTTGTAATGTACTGAAAATGACATCTATAAACCAAATCAACAACTAACCAGAAATCATGAACATCTCATTGAAACATGGAAGATGACTTCTGATTTTGCTACATAAAACTTAATGGCTCTCAAACAAATTTGAATTTGAAGTCACTATCGTCCGTGAGTCAGATATGTGAATATTACTTAGGAGGTGAAATCTGAGTATCAGATCAGGTCTTCCACTGTTCCTTGGTAGTCCTTAGACCAAGAAGGAGCTGAATCAAATTTTTGGAATGAAAAGTACTTAAAGGGAAAATATTAGATAATAAATCTTTCTGGCCCCTTTGCTTTCTACCACTCTTTCTGTTGCAATTTAGCAGCATAAACTTGTTAGGGATTGACTTAACACAGGCAAGAGACATAGATATGTTTACCCAAGGCCTATTCTTTTAGAAAAACATGTTGATTATTAGCATGATAGAGTTTATGAAGTCTTCCTGATATTGATTGGTTCGTAGCAATCCCATGAGACTAGAGCAGAGTTTTTTCATTATAGACTTGAGAAATGGGGCTCAGAAAAAAAAGTTATTTCTTCAAACAGGAGATCTATCACCCAGGAATTTTCTTTCCCAAGTAGGTGAGGAATGAAAATACCCATATTATGTTGCACGACCTCTTTCAAGGTCTATTTTTTAGTCAGAGATTTCTCAAGTCTTTGCTTCTTGCTAGACAGCAGCGAGTGAGGTGTATAGCAACAATGGCATTGAGGAGTTACTATGTAGAAGGGAGACCAGCATTAAAATAAATCATGAAGCCAACTTCATTAACTACAATGGGGTGTCAGGATGTCAGTGTGCAGGGTAATTCTCCGTTTAGAGGTTCAGAGAATGCTTCTAAGGAAGTCGCTACCTTGCTTTGAACATGAAAGAAGAGAGAGGACAATAATTTAGCAAAAAAGAAAATCGTTGAGAGCCATGGGGATGGCTAGGAGTCTCTTCTGGGAATTGTCAAGCAAGTCTATTTGACCAAGATCACAGACATTCAAGCATCAGAGACAAAGTAGGTGAGATGCTAACCTCCCACAGAGCTTTGCAGACTGTACCAGCCTTGTGTGCCACCTCGCTGCATAAAACACCCAGGCCAAATGAGGTGGGAGGAGGAGGAGTTGCCTATACGCTTCTCTGATTCTAATCCTAAAGGAATCAGAACATGCAGTTTAGACCTTTCATTCCCCTTAGTGGTTATGGCAAAGAAAAAGTATTTGAAAACGCTGGACTAGATTGAACTGATAAATTTATCCTGGTCCTGAGGTTCTTTTCATTTCTAGACAGTTGTGCCCATAATTTCTGAGTATAATTGACATTCAAATAAGTATATTGAGAGCAAAGTGCCCCATAGTCAGTTGAACTCTGGTAGATTAGGCAAGGAAACATAGCTATTTAATCGGCTCCCTATTTTCTGGGAACTTCTGAAAAGTGAAGTGAAAAAACAACGCGGGCAATCCCTGGTCTCCCTCAGAGCCCACGTCTTGCATACTCAGAATTGATAGCTCAGATTGGTGAGAAACAATGACAAGTTTCAGTTAAACTGACTACAATGAAAGCAAAATCCGCCAAAGCAAATGAAGGAAAGGGGGCTTCCAAAAACTAGTGGGGGTGGGGGAAATGCAATTAAAAGATAATGAAATTTGTCTACAGATGTTTGTAAACTCCCTCTATCTGGTAAGTGGAAAAAAAAAACTTCATCATGTGTTGGTTAGATTTGGGCAATATTTTCCTACATATTAACTCAGTTTCTCTAGAGGACCCAATGGACTGCTGTCTGCCTGGCCAGACCAGCATGTTTGAAAATATTCAAATCTTATAGCAGTCATTGCTCTGGAAGATGAAAAAGAGAAAGAAATCTAAATGATGTAGTCATTTTTAGTGATGTCCCTGATTCATCTCCTCGGCTCCCCCTAGAAAGTACACAGAATCATTGAATACTTCGTTGCAAATTAATTGTGAACCATTAGAACATACATTTTATTGGGCATCACTTGAGCATTAATTATCTTCCTATACTACACTGCAAAGAAGACCCAAAGAGTCCTATGAAAAGGCATGCTCAGTAACTTAAACTTTAAAAGCAGTTATGAAAAGAGTTTAAGGCACGATCCACCATCAAGGAGATTAAATCTGGTATAAGGGATTTTATCAGGGGACAAAATGAAGCACAAGAGTCATGCAGACATAAAACACTACAAAGTAGTCCCAGGGAAGTTGAAGTTGATGTGGAAATATGAGGTATAATGGAAGAAAGCTTTATAAGGAATCAGCATTTGAGTAGGCACTTTGAAGCCTACAGGAAAGCGGGCAGTAATTAGACTAGAAATAAATTGAGACCCATTATAGATAAAGTAGACGTCAGACTAAGAAAAGTCAATGTCACTGCCACCCCATTCAGTCTGGTTCACAGCAACCCTGTAGGACAGAGAAGAACTGCCCCTCTTCTAAGGTGCAAGAGACTGGTGGTTGCAAGCTGCTGACCTTATGATTGGGAGATGGTAGCAAAGACTTTGGAGTAGGTTAGTGCAGGATTTAACAGTCTTCCTAGGTACAGTGGTCAGATTAGATCAGTTACTTGCAGAACACCTAGATTGTGGGGATCAGCATTTAAAACCTCGGCTTTGTTTAGGCATACCTCTTGGTTGCTCACATGTCCTCCCATTGCCATCCAACCTTTCCCGGCCTCCTTAAAAGCAGACTATAAATAAATCACTTTCACGTGGCTAGTGCTTGTCTCTTAGGAGCTCAAATATGGCCGAGTGGATGCAGTATTGATAGTTCAGGGAGAAATGAAGGAGGTTCTGACCAAGACCAGTGGGGTAGGAGGGGGAGGGATGAGGAGTCTCCCATCCTCTGGATATAGTCTATGAACTATGGCCGAGTGGATGCAGTATTGATAGTTCAGGGAGAAATGAAGGAGGCTCTGACCAAGACCAGTGGGGTAGGAGGGGGAGGGATGAGGAGTCTCCCATCCTCTGGATGTAGTCTATGAACTAGACTGTCAGTCTCTGATTAACAAGTCAGCCTGAGGAGAGCCTTATACATTTTACTTATAGGGGGACTATTCAGAAGTCTAACATTGTGGTTCCTGTTTGGTGTCCTAAGAACTTCTCCTGAAGTATTTGAAAAGCAGAACACCACCAGCAATGAACACCCAACTGTTCTAACCAAGAGGTGGCTCATAATAACAGAATGAACTCTGAAATCACAAGCCTTGTAATAAACATCGTCTACCTACTCTTTTGATTACGCAGTGTTGAGATATCCCAGTTAATTGATCTGATTTACCGAAATTTCTTTTAATTGCAAGTTGTTTCTTTTGATAAAGTTTGCTGATCATAAAAAGAAAACCTGATTTTTAGAAATTGTGTTTTTTGCTCCTTAATAAGAGAAACCAGAAGGTAGAATCCCATTACATAGCAAAGTCCGACCTACATGTTCTACTTGGTTGCCCTTTAAAAACCAAAGTTATCCTTCCACCACCTGAGGGCAGTGATGCCCCCCCCCCCCAAAAAAAAAAAGTTATCTTTTTTACTTTCCGCTTTGAGAATTTCATATTCCCTTGACATAGTTGAGGTCGCTGGTGATCAAAAATAATTAGTAATCTGATCAAAATAATGCTAGGTATCTCCCTTTCATTTCAAAGAGGCATGTTGTACCATTCGTTTGCTCTGTAGCTAACATAGTTAAATATTGAGTGAATCAAAACCATTTGGTTGGATGATTTGCCAATATGACAGTTCCATTTTAGAATGAATCGTACTTAATCTTGTCATTGATTTTAATAAAGATCTGTCACGTTCATCCATGCTGCATCATCTCTGAGCTATAAAACTGAGCTTTAAATCTATAAGAGTCGTTTTTCTTCTATCTCAACAGGGATAAATATGTTGAGCTCTCAGGGTTGTTGACGAACGTGTCTACCAGATGGATTCTGGTCTGACTGCTAGAAAAGAGCATTTGTGCCAGGAACGTTATCTTACCTAATGATTGTGGACTCGGATAAGAAATACTCACTCACTGCCAATGAGTTGGTTGCAACTTAGAGCAATCCCAAGGACTGGGCAGAACACCCTCATGGGCTTTCCAGACTTTAGCTCTTTACAGGAATTGATAGCCCTGTCTTTCTCTCAAGAAGTGGCTGATGCTTTCACGCTGCTGACTTTGCAATTCACAGCACAACCCATGACCACTGCACTGCCATAGTTCCTGAATAGACCAGTCCACTCACAAAGAGGGAATAAGAATGACAGGTGTGGGTGCATCATTTAACACTCATAGTATATTCTGTGAAGTAGGTTGCTAAGTGAGTTGGATGTTGTGCCCTTACCATGTTCAAAGCTTATAGAAGTCCGCTTCTAGTCATCCTGCTGCTCCTGGAGCTGCCGCTGGAGGCCAGTGCAACTAGCCGTGGCCCGGAGTGTAACGGGAGTGGAGCCACACTCACGTCTGCCCCAGCATCAGGAGCAGCCTAGCCCCACACCCCCCACCACCACCCCCACCATGGCTGTTACCTGCTCCCTGGACAAAGCCCAGGAGCCTGTACTCATACCCACAGCATGAATCTCCCCTACCTTGGAGCCTGTCTTGCAAGTGTCTAGATTTGGGGTCTCTATAAAATCACTTCCCCAAACTTACTGCCATCGCAACAATCCAAGCTCACGGTGACCCTGCATGAGGTTTCTGAGGCTGTAAATCTTTAAGGGGGCGGATCGTCTGAAGAGTGGCTGGTGGGTTTGAACCTCCACCTTGTTTTTAGCAGCCCCACCCTTACTCAACAGCACCACGAGAGCCAGAGGGAGACCTGCTGATTTCTTTTTTTCAAAAGGATGGGGCCGGGGCTGAACCCCGGTGGTGTAGTGGTTGAGTGCGGGACTGCGGCCCATTGACTTGGCGGTTCAAATCCAGCAGCAGCTCTCCAGGAGCAAGGCTGGGTAGCTCCCACAACCACCAGAGAGCAGTGATGCCCCCCCCCAAAAAAAAGGATGGGACCATGAACATATTAAGCAATGCACACCTGTACAATTTATACATTTTGTATGCCTTTCAAAATACCTCCTAAATCCATCTGTCCATCCTACATGTAACTTCAAAAGTGGGTGTTAGTTTAAGTATTCAATAAACATGGGCAAGCTAGGCATGTCTCAACTGTGTTATAAGGAAGTGTACCACAAGGGAGGTTTTGTGACTTATTATGTTAAATGATACCCAAGATTTCAGGGTAACTTTCCTAGAAGGGCATCAACAAAAAGGTCATTCCTAGAGGAGAGGTCAGGATGGTGAGGATGAGGGAGCCACCCGTGGCTAGCACCTTTAAAAAGAACCATAAATATTTCAGCAACACAGTAAGTACATAGCTGTTAGGTAAGGGGAAACTCCCACACCCCATCCCAAGGGAGAACACGGGACAAATTATGGGGAAATGTGTTCGACTTAAATGTCCTAACAGCCATAATGATAAACCAGGAATGTGTTAAGCTGCTCATTTACTCATTGAGAGAGGTGAACCGAGACGGTTTCAGGAAGCTGAGTTGGACACTTGAAGTCACGTCTCACTTTGAAGCTCAATAGACTGTGAAAGCCACTTCTTCTAAGGAATGGATTGCTAGACTCCTTACATCATCCTATATCATGGATTGAAGCAACAAAGACCATGATCTCATTTGGTGTGTCTGTGTGAACCAGACTGCACAGATAAATAAACTGCTTAACTGAATGCAGGGCTGACAACGTTGAGATGAAAATAAAAGGACATTGGCCAAGGGGCAGTGCACAGTAAGATGATGAGAGTGGATGATGGCCAACTCACCTGTCAAGGCCAGATTCCAACAGGAGTTTTGATGAACCTGGTGGTCTTATGTAACTTTCTTATGTGAAGTCACAACATGGACTAACTCTTTTTTTTTTTTTCTTCTTCTTCCTCTTTCCAAATGTAATAGGAAAGCAAAGATATCCTGTTAGTGGATCTAAACTCAGAAATCGACACCAATCAGAATTCTCTAAGAGAAAATCCCTTCTTAACCAATGGCATCACCTCCTGCTCTCTTCCACGACCAAAGCCCCAGGCATCCTTGTTGCCTGAAAATACCTTTTCTGCCAATCTCAACTTCTTTCCCGTCCCCAACCCTGATCCTTTCCGGGATGACCCTTTCACTCAGCCTGATCAATCAGCACCTTCCTCGTTTGATTCTCTCAAATCTCCAGATCCGAAGAAAGAGAACTTGAGTAGCCTGTCTCCTCAACAAAGTAATGGGCCCCTGAATGGTGATGTTGATTACTTTGGCCAGCAATTTGACCAAATCTCTAACCGGACTGGCAAACAGGAAGCTCAGGCAGGCCAGTGGCCCCTTCCAAGCACACAGAGCCAGCCAGCAGTGAGAACTCAGAATGGGGTATCTGAAAGAGAACAGAACGGCTTCCATATCACATCCTCCCAGAACCCTTTTGTGGGAAGCCCTTCCAAAGGACTTTCAGTTCCGAATGGCCTAAAGCAGGACTTGGATAGCCCTGTCCAGTCCTCACCACATGACTCCATAGCCATTATCCCACCTCCACAAAGTACCAAACCAGGAAGAGGCAGAAGGACTACTAAGGTGAATTGTCTTCTCCACATCTCCATTGGCAGAATGCATGTTCGGTACCAAAGGGTGGTGTGATAGACGCTCTTTTTCCTGCTGCGCTGGTAGCTTCCCATGTGGCTGTAAAATAGAAGGCGGGACGAGATGCACCAGTTCTCCAGGAACACCTTTCTCTAATCGCCATCCTCCTTAAGCCGCTCACTCTGCAGGGCCTGTCACACCTTGCTTTCCGTTTGCATGTCTTGTCACTTCTTATTAACTAAACACGAGTTTTTCCATTTTTAATGCTGCTATGCTTCTGTACTTCTGGTAAGTTTGATCACCATGTTCTGGGCGGGAAGGGCAAGTGTTCCTGTGAGTCCCATGCTTCCGACCTCTATACACCCTCATGTACCACCCGTATTGCTTTGATACCCCATGTGCCCAGGTGACTATGTCCAATTTTTAAGTGGATATCCTCTTTTACATGCCAGTGTTTCAGGACAGACTCATAGGTTTGCTTCTGCCTCTCAAGTGCAGCTCCCTGCCAGGTCATTTCAGGTGAAGTGTTGACCTAGAGGTATCTTTATTGATCTGTCACTGAAACCCATGGCCTGACCTAATGGTTAAGGCTGAGATCCTCTTTCTAAAGGGTCTCTGAGACTCTCTCTATGAAGACAGATTTAAGTCCAGTGTAATGATCCAAATATTTAGGTTCCCTATCTCTGGCTGTTGCCCTCTCTTCCCCTGCTTCAAGCATCTAGCTGATATATGGAGACTGGACCCATGCGTGGATGAGCAAGAGAGATAACACACTGAGAGTCCTAGGTTGGATCAGTTGCAGAGGCCCTAGATTTTGTCCTTTGCAGATATCTGTGTGTGTATGTGTGCATGTGTGTGGAAGTACTTATTTATTAGTTAAAAAGAAAACCTCTCTGGAGTGAAGAAAGACCAGTGCCAGGTTCTTCAGCTGCTGAGTAACTCCTCTGTTTCCCTCCTTGTCCTGTCAGTCTTCAGCGAATGACTTGCTGGCCACAGACCCCTTTGCTCCTCCCGTCTCAGAATCTCCAGGACAGACGTCACCTACAGGCCAACCTGCAGCCCCTCAGGCTAACCCTCTGGATCTCTTCAAGACAAGTGTTAACGTCCCCGTGGGGCCCCTCACAGGTCTGGGTAGGTACCTAGAGATGGAGTTCAGTGTGATTCTGTTATTCTCGTGTGTAACCTAAAAGTAAATGGGGGAAAGGGGCTTCGCAGACATAGGGTAGCCTATGGACATCAGAGTTGAGCCTTGGGAAGTCCTTCTCTCTCTGGTATTTCTGTGTACCCCACCATCCTTGGGACTCCTGAGTTGTAACCAAAACGTGGTCCATTTGGTTCTATAACCAGAAACTGTTTTCACCGTTTGTATTTACCTGAACCCACTGTCAACACCTTCTTGGTAAACAGCTATAAAGGACTTTGAAGGTCAAACCAGCTTCCAGGAGGAAAGGGAGTTGAGATGAGAGAGCCCTGTTGGGAAAAGTAGGAGCATGCCCCTTGTTTGGAAGGCTAGTAGAGAAGCTCTGAAGCAGATGGGAGCCACAGGATGGAAGTTCTGGGTTCTCGATTTCTGTTGACCAGCATATAAATCTCTGCACACTTAAATCCTTAGCAGCTCTTTGCCCTTGGGTGAGTTGCCTTTCTCAGTAGAATCAGAAGATAAGGATTGGAAACCTGACATTGAAAGGAGTCATGGCTGATGGAGATGAGATGGGATTTTATCAGATACCTCATGTATCTGAGGCTCTCCTCCAGGAACGTGTCAGTAACTCGTTGCTACCATTGAGATCCTCCGTGGCAGGATGAAGAGGAAGGCCCCTTGACCGAAAGCTGGCCCCGATCCTCTGCATCAAAGCCTCCAGCTCTTTTCGGACTCCATAGTGCTGTTTCAGGAAATCCCATCTTTGCTGCCCTGCTGGGCACTCTCTCTGTTTCCCTGCTTCTTGGCACCCCGACAAGCTCCAAATAAAGGCTTGCTTGGGAGGGAGGACGAGGGGAAGCACTCCACTCTCTTTGGTAAAACTGGACCAGGGATCATGGCTTTCTTTGCCTCCTGCTGAGCCAGCCATCAGGATCCTTTTTCCTCCCATCTCTGCTGTGTTCCTGTAAAGAAAAATATTTTGATTCTGCCATGCTAAATTGGTCCAGTCCCATCTGGCAAAGGGGGTTAGGTTTGGGTTTGTTTTTGTTTTTTAAACCCAACAACTACGTGGATAAAATCCATACTTGCATCTGCATCAAGAGTTCCTTTGGGTTTTCCTCATTTTCTCCATAGCTCTCCTCGCCCCCCTTCAACACACACAACCCCCACGACCACTACTGCAGCCACCATTATCAGCACGAAACAGAACTGATTGGGACTTCCCCTTCTCAGAAGGATAGAGAACTTGACACAGGACTCTAGACGAGACCAGGTCAAATCACCGTGCTTTGTAGTCTGATTATCAATGGTCTAAAGAATTTTTACAGCCGATATTTAATAAGTCAGCCTGAAAATATAGCTGGACCCTATGACTGTTAACTTATTCAGAAGAAGTAAAGCTTTTAGCTTGGTGCCTCTGTTGAGGCCTTGGGGTCTACAACTGTGGAATCTGGATGGTTCCTTCACATTCAAATGGAGCCGCACAGTCTACCCCCTATCCACTAGCCAGGATGCTCAGCTCAACCATGGAAAGTTGTATGTCTGGCTTCCACTGGGCCCAGCTGGCAGACTCTCTGGTGGAGAACTAAAGAGGGATGGGGAGAAAGAGAGGGCTGAGCTTTCCACGCGGGCTTGTGAACCTGTGTGTTAACCTCACTTCAGAAGATAATAAAAATCACTTTTTATACCCACCCTCCTTTTCTTTACCTCTTGCCCGTACGTTTTCCAGTGGTGCCGTACATGCTTGGAAACGTGGTGGGTGGCATCTGGTGGAGGAGAATGAAGGCTGGCATCAGTTTATACAGGGAAAGGCTTTAACGCTTGGCAGATACGTTATTTTTCTCTTTGACCACCACTCCTACAAATACCCTCTATGACTAAAGCCACACATTTTCCTGAGGGAAGGCAAAGAGTCCAATGTGGCAGATGATAAAATGTGTCCCCTATGGCTTAGCACATCCTCTTGGTGGAAACTATTAGTGAGGCACTCTGACCTCGGGTAATGGCATTTTAATAAATATTTCTTAAAAGCTAGCACTACCTTTGTTGCAACTAAGCCGCTGTTAGAAGCCTGGATTATTGACTCTGAGAGGCCATTGCTCTTACTCTGCTGGGGAAGGAGTATCTTCTACGGTTCAAATGACATCTAGCCTCTGTTTCCGGCATCTAAGTATTTGAATTAAATACCCATTTGAGAAATCGTTCTCTCTTTGCCAGGGAGGCAAAAACTCTTTGCCAAGAGTTAAACAAGGCAAAACAAGGAGGCTGAGTGCTGGCTTCTGCGTCGGCATGGCTGGGTTCTAACGGTGACTTGTCCACACTGGGACTTGCCCCAGGGAATCCACCTTCTGGTGTCCAGTTCCCTCAAGTCAAAATCCAGCGCGTTAAGCAGACCTGCCATGCCTCGAACAGAGCAAAAGCGTCCATGGCCAGAGATGGCGAGACTTCATGATGACAGAGTTAGGTGAGGCAGCACCAATCTCCAACGCCATGAAGCTTTCTAAGACAGGACATCTTGTTCGGGCCCTAAGCATTATTATCTTAGTAGTTCCTGACCCCGGAACCGAGGGATTCCTAAGAAAACTTTTGGAGGTCTTTCCTTGGTTTAGTTAGAATACCTGGATAGTATTCTATGCAAGTGCTCTCCTCAAAGGGCAAAAAGCAAATAGGTTTTGAGAACAGAGGCTCATCCGTGAATGAGGCAGACTTGGGTTTTCTGTTAATGGTGCGATTTTACCTGGATTGCTAAGATATTAGGGAAAAACCAAGAAAGAAAAATGCCCTTTATACTAACAACAGGATCTGGGGATGGGTCTCCTAGTAAGAAGGAGTTGATTTAACTTGTTTCTAATCAACATGGCAGTGAAGCCAAAGATGTCGACATTCTCCCACAGTGATCAGAGGCTGCTCCAACGTAGACAATTAGCTAGTGCACAGGGTTTCTGTTTTTGTCTTTCTCCCCCTTCCTCTCTTCAATAGTCTCCTCTAACTTCTGGCAAGGTTTGGCCAGTGACTCGTGGCAGGAAGCAGTTTTATTCAAAACAGTCTCTCCAAGATCACTAGCCTCACCTCTGTTTTATAAGCTAACACTCCCTAGGCACCAACCAAATTGTATCTGCTGTTTATATAGTGTGTCAATTTTGGCATCATTAAAAGGGAGGGCACTTTGAAATGGTTACTTTGTGTTGGGAGCCTGTGGAGGATTGAGGCACATGCATGAGGGCCAGCTCCCTGTGACGCCCCAAACAGAAACCAGCTGCCAAATTAAAAGACACAATTGATTCTTGAGAGTACCCCAACGAATTCTCTTAATTCATTATTTCGAAAATAGCATGAGTTAGCTATGACCTTGTCTTCTGGTCGCTTTTCCGTAGCTACCAAGAACTGCCCCTCCAAGGGACATCTACCATTTATTGACAGGCTCTGTTTCGGGCTTGATACATTCATGTATATATTAAAAGGGCTATATTTGTTTTCATGATGGAGTATTTATGAACTTCATTGCCCTTTCAGTGAAAAAAGTAAAAACAAAATAAAGCAAAAGATGTTTGTAAAGGCGTAACCCTACCTCCCACAAGAAAGAACGTTGATTTTGAAATGCAAACAAAACTTGAATGAGGACTTTTGTGTAGTAGCTAGTTAAGCTGTACAATGATTTAAACATGCAGAATGTGCCTGCAGTTCCATGGGAGCTTATGATATGGCTTCAAGTTTATTGAGGGACAGTCGCTGTATAAATGAGCTATGCCTGCTCCCTGGAGAGTTGTCCTTTCTGAGACACAAGAAAGATTCCTCTTCAGTGAAGTGGATGATCCCTGTGGATTGGTCAACTCAGTGGAAAAAGTAAACGAAAAGAGAGAAAGGATCCTCTTTCAGCCTATCTCCTGAACTCATCTTTCCCCCTTTTCTTCCAGGTGGCGTGCAGGTTACCATCCCGCAGGCAGGACCATGGTCCCCACCATCTTTAGTCTTCAATCAGTCTACTTCAATGGTCCCAGGAACCCTGATGAGTGGCCAGCCTTCGGCATTTGGCCAGCCACTGGTTTTTGGCACAAGCCCATCTGTTGCAGGTTGGAATCAGCCTTCGTCCTTTGCGGGCTCCACTCCACCTCCTGGCACAGCTGTTTGGAGCAATTCAGCCTCTGTGGCACCCAACACTTGGCCATCAACAGCTTCTCTGGGGAATCCTTTCCAGAGCAATATTTTCCCAGCTTCTGCTGGGTCAGCCCAGCTCCCTCCTGTGCTCCCTTCTCTTCTAGTCACCCCTCCTCAGCCACCGCCCAGAACTGCTGGTCCCATGGACATCTCCAATGATGCCTTCACTGCTTTAGACCCACTTGCAGATAAAGAAGTCAAGGAGGTGAAAGAAATGTTTAAGGATTTACAGCTGAAGCAGCCGCCGGCAGTGCCCGCAAGGAAGGGAGAGCAGGCATCCCCGGGAGCTTCCAGTGCCTTCTCCAATTATTTCACCAGCAAAGTGGGCATTCCTCAGGAGAATGCAGAACATGATGACCTTGATGCGAACCAACTGTTGAGTAAGATCAATGGTGAGCTACTTACTTCTCTGCCCACTGTACCTACCCCACCAGGACCCACTGGGGCATATGCCCAAAGAAGTCCTTCCAGAGAACCCGTCCCCACCCACCAAGGGTCTTGCTTCTTGCTTCTTTGGGCAACCCAAGACTATGAAAACAATCTTCCTAAACGTTGACCTCCCCCAGGGGCTCACTGTCTGTGTTGTGCTCCTTCATCACCAAGGGCAGGTCTAATGCTGCCCTCTAGTGACGGTTATTTGTTTCAATTCCTTTATTGATTGCTGTTGAGACTAAGCCCAGCAAAATGTTAATAATAATAATAATAATAATACACCGAGTTTTTACCGAAAGAATTTAAAGATGATGATTACATTCTTTGAGTTGTGCAACTATTTTCACCCACTTTTCCAAAGTTGTCAATTCACTGACCCCTGAGGTTCTTCTCTAATCTTTCTCGTTGCTGTCAATTGGATCTCGTGTAAACCCCAAACTAAACTCAGTGTCATCAAGTCGGCTCGGACTCCTCGGGATGAAAGAGCAGTGTTGGACTGCCTCATTGTGTTTCCAGGGCTGTACAGCTTGATGAAAGAAGGGTGCCACATCTTAGCAGTGTAGTCCTTTTTGTTAGCAGCCAACTCTTTCAACTACCGCACCTCCAGGGCTCCACTGATCCCCTACAGCTGTATCTTAAAAGGGCACCCTGATCAAGCCTGACATCCCTAAATCGTTAAGCTCAACTGATGTTTGACTTGTAAAGAGTCTTAAGAGGAGACATTTGGGGTTGATGGTATAAAGATGGTCTTATGACCAGATATGGACTCCACGGTACTCTGAAATCCCCCACTTATTCATCATGATTCTTCATTTAAAATGTGTAGCTATTGTAGCCAGGAACCATCAGTCTTTCTGGTCTCATGGAGGCAATTAGTCCCACAGTCCACCTCCACCTCCTCCTCCTGACTCTCCCTCCTATTGTTCCAGGCAAAGAGGAACCAATTTTTTTGTCTTCAGGGGTCACTTGCAATTTTTTAAGACTCTCATCTCGAGTGGCAGTTCATAAAAGGGCTGTCAAGAGCCATTGGACTGTATACAATGGCCTGAATATCTGGAGCATGATAGACGAAACCTTACCCCCTAGTTCATAGCCATAAGGAAATTCTGAATATATTTCTGTTTACCTTGATGTAACTCCTCCTTCTGAGAAGGGATACATTATCTGTAAAAAATCATTGGGAATTCTGATATTTGGTGATGATTTTTGTTCCGCTCACATAAATTTCCCAGCAGGAATATGGACCTAATTTATTAATGTCCCTGAACCGTACCTGTGAAAATTATTGAAATGTCAAATGTGTGCTTGCAACTGACATTTAGTCTGGCCCTAATGTCCATAGATAAGCCAGATCAAGGACTTGCACATCTATGTAGGGAAAGCTTGTTCACTGACTGCTCAGATTTTTCTCCTTCCAGAACCACCAAAGCCAGTTCCCAGACAAGGGGCCCTGCCAGGCACCAAATCTGCTGACAATGCATTTGAGAACCCCTTCGCTAAAGATCCGTTCAACTCATCGCCACAAGGCCCTGTAAGTATCTACCACTGGAAGAAGCAGTTGCTCCCACACGCTTACCATGGGCAGCTACTGCGTTCCTGCTACAACTTTGAGGGCAAAGCACTTTTGACTGAATTAATCATTAAGAACTATCCAGAAAGATTCCCTTTTTTACAGGAACTACCAGCTCTTGACTGAGATATCCATTTCATCTATAAAAACTGACTCCCTGTCTCAACCTGCCTCCTGAAAGCATTTCTGGAGAAAATGAAGTCAGCTGTAACAATTAAATCTCTCAAAAGATTTCCGATCTCAATTTTCTACACCAGGTTTTAGGGCACCGGAACTAACTTCCTCCTCAATGTGGTCAAGTAATAATCCACCTGAACTTTGATTTTGATGTAGCCACTCAAACAATTATTAGCAGGAAATCACAAATCTTTGCAAGACCCTTACAGTATCTCCTTGTCCCTGACCTAATTGACTTTTGAAGAAATTTCAGAAGTTTTAGTCATCATTTAAAAAAAAAAAAACCTATCTGAATACTTACCCAAATACTTATCGATCTGTATACTTATCAACTGATTGGTTTTATCTCCCTAGTTGTCTCCTCCTCAGTCTGCAGTGCCTGATGTATATAAAGCTTCTTTTGCAAACCCATTTGCATAATTTCTGTAAGTAGAAATTGTAGTGAGTCTGTCTTGGGGTGGTTGGGTGGTTAGGGAAGCAGAGAAGACAAAAAACAATTAATTTTAGAGCTGGGGAAGAAAATTAAATAAATTAACATAGGATTTACAGACCCGAAAAATCTGCACTTAACGAACTCAATATGGCTCTCTTCATAGACATCCAAAGTAGTATTGTACTCCTTGGAATATAGACTTCTATCATATCTTGTTTTTTTTTTAATCTTTCAGCCCTGTTAGGGTAAAACTCATCATCATACCTAAAAGCTTTCTGACTCTCTACATTTACATTGACGTGATTGCAAAACTTACTACTAATAATGTGGTTTGCTATCCCTCCCCACTACAAGTTGGCTGTTGAATCAACTCCAACTCATGGAGGCCCGTATGTGTCAAAGTAAAATTATAAGCCATAAGGTGTGCAATGGCAACTGCTGTGGTTTGTTGTCATGGAGTATTGGGGGTGAGGGAGGGGGAAGATTGCCTAGGGCAGCATTGACTAGACTAAGCAGGAATTCTCTCCAGAGGTCAGGTAAGAGAGGAGGGCTAGATCCCACCAACCCGCTGCTGCATCGAGTGTTGGATACTATTATCAGGGGAGAATGGCTGATACTTTAAGCACTTGCGTGGCTACACCCCATTGCTCCTCACAGCAGTGCTAGGTGTTGCTAATACTGGGATTTTAGCTAGTGACTCAATCCCGTCCTCTGGATTCTAACTATGAGTTTATTGTTCTCTCTTCTCACCAGGAACTTGATAGGCTGACTATTCCAGAGGAACAGAAAGGTTGACCTGCGGTATCAAGGACAAAGCTCATAGCCAGACGTGTCCTGCCCTTTGCCCTTGTTCCAGCTTTGACATATTATCTGATGCCTTGTATCTTGCTGCTGCTTCCTTTGTAAAACGCTTTTCAGTTTCTGTCTAGGTTAAAGCTAAACTGAGCTAATGGCTTTAAATAAATTAAGGACCTAAATTCTCTAGCTGACATGTAAATGAAATAGTTTCCCTCCTGGAATCTTTGCCTGTTGTATCCTAGAAACTTCTAGCATACTCTATTAATGCCTCTCCAGTTGGGAGATGCAGACACCACAAATTCCTCCAATTATACTGTTTTGAATAAATTTTCAAATCTTCACCATTAAAAATTGTTTGGAGTTGTGTTTTAGGGCACAAGCCCTAAAGATGTTTCAGGGAAGGGGGCAAGAAGGGGAAGAAGGCACCTTCCTAAAAAGAAATCCTGCTTCTGGCCATTTTTCAAAAGTAAAATTGAAAACAGTCTCCCTTCGCTTTTGGCAGCTTGAAATTTAACATATCTAAAGACCTTTTGAAAGATGTGACTTCCAGTATTTCTGAAGCTCTAGTTCCTCCTAAGGGCAAGATCCTCTTTTTTCCAATGCCTGGTTGGCTATTGAAAGGGAGGAAGAAAAGCGCTCTGTACACATCTTTTTTCTCCTTTTCCTTCCGATGCTCTTTTCAGTCCAGTTTTGTCCCTGGTTTTAGATAGCATCACCTCCCTTCCACCTGCAACGCGATTAAATGGCAACAGAAAAATGTAAGATTCACAGGTCTGGGGCAGTTCTGCCACCCTAGTAATCAAATCACCCATCCCCATGACTAGAATTGCACATGGGCACAACCTTTCATCTTCCTATGGAATAGGTGGTAACTCTGTTGAGTGGCAGACTCAGAAAAGCAGTCAATGTTGAAGAGACATGAAGTTCACTCGGCAAGGAAGGACTGTATTTGAAAGAGCAATGCATCACAGAGCGAAGGATGATCATGCCCAACATATCAGGTGCTAGGTCACATTTATCCAGTAACTGGAAAGCTTTTTTGACATCTCAGGTCTCAATAGGAAGCATATGCAGGGGAACACTGTAAAAAGTATTTACCATAAGTATTTAAACTCTGATGTCTACCAAATTTGGGGGGACTTTCTTGGTGGCTCTCACTCCTTTTGCTTGCAGAGTTGTGAAGACTCTGTACTTGCCAAAATGAGCCTTTTTTGTTGGTCGTGGTTTTGATGTTAGGTGGAGGGCTTTTGTTTTTGTTAATGTTGTCCCTTGACCCTGAATGATTGGGTTCTTGTGGGTGGTCATTAGTCACATGCAATGATACATTTAGATGGAAGAAGAGGAAGAGTGCTCAGGGTCTAAAAAAAGGTGTGGGCTCATGGACTTCTGATGATTAGCCCTCAGTAGTCCAAACTAAAGTTCTATGGCTATTCGATTAATGGTAATAACTGATCATGTATAGTTTAGTTCTCCATTTTGCTTCCTACTCAGTCATCACAAACGTGAAATAGTATGCCAAATATCCAAATAGTTAACATGTGCTAAACTAGAGGCCACCCTGTCAGGCCATTCATCTTGGGAAGCAGGTAAAATTTTGAAAGTGATTTTCGGCCGCACAACTCTTCTATACATACTTATTTCCTCTTGTGCACTTTTCTGTATGCAAGTAAAGCTATACATTTTCTCATTTCAATAAACTGGAATGGCAGTCTCTCATTGTAACCATCCGTTTATTCTAATAGTTGACCCTCCCTCTAGGTTGGCGTTGGAACTCCAATGATATACGTGGCTTAATCCTTGGCTTAAGCATTAAGTTTGCAAACTGAAGAATCAGTGGTTCCAGTCTACCATCTGCTCTATAGGAGAAAGAAGAAGCCTTTTCCTTCCCATAAAGATCTTTTAATTTCTGAAATTCTAGAGACAAGTTTTCTTCTATAGATTCCTATCATGTAGAGGTCAGACATGCTTCCACCCGATACGTTTCTAGCTCATCCTCCTTCCCACACAGCCCTCTCCAAAACTCTGCTCAACTCGGTCGTTCCTTGCAATGACCCCATACAGCTCACAGGCCATAGTCATTACTGTGGGGGTTCTTGGGGAGGTTAGCAGGTGGAAATTTAGGATCTGCAGTGCTCTGTATAGAGTTGCTGTGCTCCGGAGCCCCTCTGTGACTACAAGCATGCTGAAACCTGTCCACCCTGAGAGGCCCCTCCAGTGTGGGGGATAGTGTGGGTATAGCTTCCCGCATCATAGCAACATGCAAGCCACCCAAGTGCCACCATATGACAGAGAGACGATAGTTATGAAAAAAAATTGTACTAGAGGATGGTATTCACACCTATGTTTCAGAGGCTCTCATTTAGGCATTAAATACAACTAGACCAAAACCCACACTCAAGCACTGTCCCCCAAATTACTCACATCAAAGCAACAAAGAAAGAAAGAAGTACTGATTTTCTTCCCCTCAAAATATTCTTACATGGTAGAGTCCTTGGCTATGAAACACACACACACACACACACACACACACACACCCCACAAACAGAAAAAAAACCTAACCCTAAGCCCTGTGGTGTGGAATTTCTTCCAGGTTCTTCTCATGCTTCCAGGTATTAAGTGGCTGCAATCTGCTCCCACTCTACGCAGTCTCGACTGTTTTTTGTTGCACAAGCAGGTGTTGTACAAAAGTGTGCTTTTGACCTAGTGATTTCAAACTCCTCGATCTCAGCAGTAGCCAAAATGTCTAGAGAGAACCACACTGCAGGGGACACCTCATTCCTCCTGTGCCGGGAGCAGCAAGAGAAAGGAGTGTGACTGAGGTGTGCGATTGAGCCCAGAGTAACCTGAGGGTAGAGGACTTTGATCTGTATTCCCGGAACATGCTCAATCCAAAGTCTTTCTGTGCAAGACAGGTGCTTCTCCAAAGTTCCTGGTAAATATTTAAGCAATTATTGTCTGAGGAGATTGCTAAATAAGAACTTGCTTAATCTTTGTTGGGAAATGGCATGCTTTAACCAACTCCCTTCTTTGAAAAATAATGAAAACTCCTGTTCTTAACCAAAATGCCAAATACCGACTCACACAAAGCAATGTTCCAGCAGCTCCTCTGTTAACAGGTCCTCATTACAGCACTGCTGATGGATACAGGCCAGCAATGTGTCAGGTTATCTAATGATTTGCCCTTGTGTATCTGGAATTATGTGCTTAATGACTCAGCCTCTACCTCGTGCTAGGTACAGCACTAGAATCATGCTCCTGAGGGCATGGCGGTGTGTTGATCAGTAGCATAGAGAAATGGACTTTTAAAATGACCCAAAAGAAAGTTTGTTGACTTTTCTTAGGGAGGGGGAGTGGTAGGGGGTGACTGGCCGGCAGAGACCCACCCTTAAAGACTTCATGATGATGTTTTCCTCCTGGTGATAGTTGTGAAGCTTTCTGCCAAGTAGTCCCTTTTCCTTCGGTTGATGTAAATTATGATTATTCTTATTTTACCATAATTGTAAGACAGGGGAGTCCTGGTGATTCAGTCGTAGAACTCACTCACCTTCCATGCATGAGATGTGGCTTCCAATCCCAGCCACTGTACATCAGATCACACACAGACACCACCCAACTCTAGGTGGGGCTGGGAGTGTTGCTAAGCTATTGATCAGGTTTTAGCAAAGCTTCGAAGTGGAAATGTACAAGGAAGAAAGCGCTGATGACCTAGCTCCAAAAAGACCAGCCATGTGTGAGTCACGGGGCCCTACAGGGCTGGGTAGCATATTGTTCCTGTGGGCACGGATTTGCCATGACTGACGATGGGCTCCACAGCTGCTCGAGCAACAACAACGGCCCAAGGGTGACCTGGCCGGGCTGGGGAATACGCACTGACCTTGCTGGGATATGACAGAGGCTACCTCTAGCCTCTGCCGACCAATCTTCACAGCATCCTTCTGTCTGGAGGCAGTTGGGGGACGTGTCGGAGGGAGGAGCTAAAGGAGAGAAAGGAGGAGTGGCCTCCCCGTCGCTCTCAGTGGTCTGAAAGACTCCTGTAGAGGGTCTTGAGGATGGAAATCATAGGACTAGACGTTGGAGAAACACTGTTCTTTAAAGAAGGGCCAGGAAGTCCCCCACATGTGTGTCGGTGAGGGATGAGAGGATAGCAAGCAGAGAGGCTCAGAGCAGCCAAAACAAGTAGAGGGGTCTTTTTCTTACATAAAAAGTCTCACTTGGTGGCTGCTGGTGTTGGTTCCTTCCCCGTACCCTCAACAACACAGACTCCTTAGATTTCCACTCCAACATTCTGGCCTTGTAATTGTTTAATATTTATGGACCTATGGTCCATCACAATATGACTGAATCTCTTCCAATATGATGACCGTGCTCAGGGCTAAAAAGACGTTACACCTTCAGTGTCCATTTGTGAAATCAGTCATTCCAATTTCCTTCTTCAGTCAATCAGCTGATGTTTTGCTGGCCAGACTTGGGCACAGAGATCAAGCTAGCTGTAAGGGAGGCTGGGTAAGAAAGCATTTGTGAAGTGGTTCCAAGATGGGCTTCAAGTCACAAGGTCAGCAGTTCAAAACCACCAGCCACTCCCATAAAGATTTACAGTGTCGGAACGGCACAGAGGTAGCTCTATTGTGTCTTAGAGGGTCCCCATAAGTCAGGATTGACTCACTGGCAGTGAGAAACGAGGAGGCAGTGTAAAGTTGAGATCCAAGAAAAGCGAACAAGATGGAACTCCTGGCTCAATCGCTGATGGGAAAAAAGTGGCACCAAAGACATTGAAATAGAGCACCTTTGTCTCTTTCTTCTACAATTTCTACTTTAATTTATCTCAGTGTATTTTACTTGTAATGTAAAGTCATTCTAACAAAATGAAGGTAAAAATTGTACTTATTTGTATCAATTTGCCACTAACCTTTCATTAATATTTGGAATCCCTGGATCACAGAATTCACAACTCACAGACACATAATGTGTGCATATACAATTCATCGCTACTGAAGCAGTGGCAATGCTGCAGAAGACCAGACTCTTTTTCATTTCACTTCCTGACACTTGTATATTTGCCCAACCCTCTTGGTTTTGAACCACAGATATTACTCCTCAATTAGAATGGAAAGAAAAGAACCATGAGCTGCCCGTTCCCATATCCTCCTCCTAGGCCATTATCATATGAACAGCCAGCTAATGAAGGGAAGTAACACCGCCAGAAAAGGGTAAGTGTTTCTCAGTCACTTCTGTTTTTTCGTCTGCCATTGCTTTCTTCCTACATTAGACACAAGTTCTGGCTCAAAGGCAACGTGTCACCACTTGAGGTGGTCAGTGTTTCTCCATCACCTTCCTTAGTCATGGACACAGCACACAGACCTTACACTTCCTTTGACGCCTGCTGAACTCCCACATGTCTGAATGATCTCTTTATGGGTCATGGCAAATGCTATAGACAAAGTGACAGCCAGGAACAGGGAATGCATTGCACATCGTTCCTCTGCTCCTGCGTAGGTTGCATTTTTCCATCAGACTCCAGGTACAGAACACAATGCAAATATAGCACTGCTATGAGACTCAAGATGAATGAGAGCGCTAAACCAAGCATGGAGTTCTTTTTGTTTCTTTCAATTCTTCAGTCTTCCTTATGAAATGTTAAGCTTTCTTTTTTTAGGTCATTTTATTGGGGGGTCATACAACTCTTATCACAAGTCATCCATCCATATCATTGTGTCAAGCACATTTATACGTTTGTTGCCATCATCATTTTCAAAACAGTTACTTTCTACTTGAGCCCTTGGTATCAGCTCATTTTCCCCTCCTTCACAAATTCCTGGTAATTTATAAATTATCATTATTTTCTCATGTCTTACACTGACTGATGACCCCTTTTACCCACTTTTCTGTTGCCCTTCTCCCTGGGAAGGGGTTATTTTTAAGTTATGGCAATCAGTTCCCTTTTTCTCCCCCCACCTTTTCCTTACCCTCCTGCAATCATGCTACTCTCATTTTTGGTCATGAGGGGTTTCTCTGTCCTGAATTCCCTGTGTTTCCAGCTCTGATCTGTCACTGTGTACATCCTTGGTCTAGCCAGATTTTTCAGGTAGAATTGGGATCATGACAGTGGGGGTAGGAAGCATTAAAGATGTAGAGGATGCTTCCTCATTGCTGCACTGCACCCTGACTGACTTCTCTCCTCTCCACCACCCTTCTGTAAGGAGATGTCCAGTGGCCTACAGATGATCTTTGGGACTCCACTCCACAATCCCCCTCATTCACAATGAGATGATTTTTTTGTTCTTTGATGCCTGATACCTGATCCTATCAAAGTGTTGAATTCTTCTGAGTGCTGAGCTCTGTGTTTTGCGTGGATCCAGCAATCATGAAGCCAGCCCTAGGAAGAGGAACTTGGAATCAGGGGAGGGGTTAGACACCACATCTAGTACATGCCCAAGTGATAGTTTAACCCAGATTGGCAAAAAAGCAATCATACCTCCCATGCTCCCCAGCAAATGCAGAGCTCAGCAGTCTTTCCCTCCACAGTCCCTTCAAGGCAGGAGGGAACAATACATGCGGAAAACCAGTGCTAAGGCTTTTTGACTTCAGCAGGTTGAAGCTGAAGGATTCAGAGGACTGTTTTTAATGGCTGGAGGCACATTGTGATGCAGACAGATAACACACCTAGCTGCTAAAGAAAGGTTTGAAATTTTAAGGTTTCAAGTCCACCCAGGGTGCCTTGAAAGAAAGTCCTGGTGATGTACTTACGAAATATATCAAACCTTGAAGGCACTCTGAAACATAGTCTGACTCTGATACACATGAGGCTACCATGTGTGAGATTACACATCACCTGTGTGTGGTGTCATTTCTGCGGTTAGTCCATCCAGCTTGAAGGACAACTAGGATTAAAAACTGCTACACAGGAAATTATAAAGCTTATGCAGTCTAATTTATACACAAAGAGACAAATCCTCTCGGTTGTAAGATCAGGGTGAGGGCATCTGGGTTCTTCCTGATTACGTTGCTTCCCAGTTCTCCATTTTCACTTTCTCATAGTCATACACTGCCAGATTTGAACAGCACAAATTCCATGGAAGGTCCACAGAAATCTCTGAATAGTAAGAAACACCTGCAGAGTGCTTGCCACCACTGACACTATTCTCAGTGCTTTCCATATAGTAAAAAATTTACACTAGATCTATGGGGTGGGCAACTGCTATTACCCATTTTGTAAGAACAGACAAGAAGACACCAAAAGGTCAAATCAAGGCCTAAAGGCATGCAACTAGTAAACAGTCCAACTAGAATCCAAACACAGCCTCGAGCATCGTTGCGTTTCACTTCAACTAACTGCTTAAGCACTCTGCCAAACCCAAGCCACACCCACTGCCATCACATCGATGCCTACTTACAGGTGCCCTGTAGGATAGAACAGCCCCATGTGGGTTTCTGGGACTGTGTCTCTCCAAAGGAGTAGAAAGCCTCGCCTTCCTCCCACAGAGCCACTGATGGTTTTGAACTGCTGGAGTAAGCAAGTCAATGCATAATCACTATGTCACCAGGACTCCTTAACTTCCTCAAAGCTGATATTATTATCTTTACATTAGCATATTGCATATCCATGACAGACTTCTCCAAAAACACGTGATACTTCTCCTGACCAATGTGTTACCAAAAAAGGGTGAGGGAGGGAGGAAGGGAGGGAGGAGAGTGTTTTCTTGTTTCATATTGAGCTAGGCAAGTGAATACCATTCCAGCTGTTATAAACGCAACACATGGATTGAACTTCAGATTCAATCCATTCCAACCAGATATTTTCTGCCAGCAGGTTAACTAGTTGAATGTAAGCCCCAGAATGGTTACAATGAAAGATGGATGATGAATAAGGTCCACTTAACTCCTTTCCCTTCACCAATAAGAAAAACCAGATTGCACCTTTACAATCAGAGGATGCTTCACAGACAACAAGGAAGAATGATCATACATGTATTTTATTTTTTTGCTTTTGAAAAGTTTATTATTAATTTGGACTTAATACACATATCCTATAATTCCATAGTTTAATCTGGTCAAGTAGAATTATACAATTATTAACACAGTCAGTTTCCAAATATTCTTTTTCTACATGGACTCCTTAACATTTTCTTCCTTTTATTGCACTGCGCTTTCCCCTCCCCCCACCACACACACATGGTATCACCCTCTACCCGCCCCAAACCCTCATTCTCCTTGCTGTCCCAATAAGTTCATCAACCTTGAGTTTCATCTACCCCAAATGGAAAAGCATATAACCCAACTCCAAGAGGGTGACATCCAATGACATAACACTCTACACATGCATTTGATAACAGTGCCATAGACTGCTGCTTCCTCTCATCACAAGGTTGCTTAATTGCACCATGTCCTTCCCTGAATGATGAGTCTAAGATTTCAGTCTTGGGAGGGAAATGTCAAGAAAATAATCATAAAAGAGGAAATTAAAGCGTGTTTAACATTTGCTGTTATATCAAGGCACTGTCAAATCAATCCCAACCCATTGCAACCCTATGCACAACCCGATGAAGCACTGCCCAGTCTTGAGTCATCCCCACAATGGCTCCTGTTTTGGGGTCCATTGTTGCAACCATGTGTCAATCCCTATTCGGGAGAATCTTTTTCGATGACACTGTACCAAGCTTGATGTCCTTCTCCAGAGACTGGTCTCTCCTGACAACATGCCCAAAGTAAGTCAGATGCAGTATCACCAACCTGAATTATAAGGAGCAAACAGTATTCTCTACTTTATTTGGCTGGTTTTACATGTTGCTAACTGTTTCATACATGTGCTTATTATGGCTTCCTCCTCAAATATCTCTGAAGATAAAAGAAAGTGGAGCATGTTCATAGGCTATTCATAGGCATGTTCCAAGTGGGGAAATTAGGATATTGAGAGAGGATAACAAAGAGACCAGAATCCTGGAAAAGTTAAGTTGTGCGTACATAGCATTAGAGTTCCTTAAGTGAAAACAAAACTTCCTCTTTCTCAGAATGAGTCTCAAGGAGGTGTACAGGGGCCACACAGGAAGTCAAAGAGTTTCTGAGTGTCTCAGTGAAGTAGGTGGCATCATTAGAAGGAATCTGCCCAGAAACAAAGGAAGACTGATAAATGGAGGTAAAAGTTTAACTACATCCAAGCAAAAGAAGTGGAGAGCAAATCAGTAGATCTGACACCAGGTTCAGCATCGACAGATGTCAGTGCAGCAAGTGGATGAGATTTGAGGGAGTTCAAGAGCTTGTGATGAAGGTAATCAAGGATTCCAGGCATCGTATGGAAGAGAGGCCAACAGGAGGCCTGTTTGTAGGCAGAAAAATGAATGTATCCAGGAGCTGAATAAAGTCAAAGAAAGGAGATTTGGAATGTAGGAGAGTAAGACATATGACAAAATTGCAAAATAGCAAATTTTTTTTCTTAAAATTTTAAGAAAATGCAATATCTTACAGGGTAAGATATTCACATTGTGTAAAGCCATCCCATTCTTAAGCTGCATGATAGCATGGCATTGTGCACAAAGGAATTAAGATATATAAGGGTAGAGCTGAGAAAATGAAGAATAAGTGAGGTCAGGTGTTGCCCTCAAGAATTCTAAAGGTCAGTGATGCCACAAGAAAAAAAAAAGAATTCTAAAGGTGAGAATACGAGTGAAGAGAGAGAAAGATAAAAGACACAGCCAAAGTCTTCGGTGACAGTGGGTGGTCAAGAGTGTTGATGAACAGAAGAGTAAGGGCATATCCAGACACTGTGAACTTCAAAAGAGACGGACTGTGCTGACTCTCTCTTTAAATTGCAGAGTTGTAATGCAATGAGCTGGGCCCTAAGCAGTTCCATGTGACTGTAAACAGATCTGAGCCACAGGAATCCTTATGACTGTAAAGGGATAGCTAGGCTTACATCACCCCCGTTGAACTTCACACACAGCCCCACAACGGCTAGATAGAAATGTGTTTTTTTTTTCCCTCTTCATGAGAGGACTAGAAAAAAAATGTCACAGAACCAGTAGGGGAAAAATGTGGGAATGATATTGCTTCTGCCTCTGTGTGACATGAGGAGTGTTACTTCCTTTCTCTGTAGATCATTTGCCCATCTGTACGTATCCACTCACCTATTAATGCAAGCGAGTCACAAAGATCTACTCATGCCTAATACATGCAAGGGCACTAGGCTAGCTGTTAGAGTCAGAATAATAAATAAAACACACCTGAAAAACCAATGGACTTGAAGTTGATCATGTCTTCTATAGTCATTCTATTTAATCATTGAAATCACTGCCATCAAGTGAATCAATTCCAGAATACAACAATACTGTAGGACAGAATAGAATTGCTTCTGTGGAATTCCAAGGCTTCAAAACTTTGAGTCTCATGTTTCTCCAAAGGAGCAACTGGTGGAGTTGAGACACCAACCTTGTGGCTAGCATTCCAATGAATAACCCACGATGATGCCTAGATAATGTTTAGTCCAAGAGACATCATGAGTAGAAAAGCTAAGGCATAATTGGAAAAGTCAGCTATCACTTCCTGTCATTCCTGTCATTGCCCCATCCATGCTTTGTGTATACCTTCTTCTCATTCACATACTGTTTCAGTATCTGGTACCTCACACCTATGACCATTGTAAATCTATATGTGCTTGTGATAGTGACATAATCTGTTGTCTATTTGAGACTGACAAGTGAAGGGTTGGAGTCTACCTGTCAATCAGGCCACAGCTTGATGACCTCATTTGGAGGCAGAACAGAGACTCACTGAGAACTCTTTATTGACAAGAGGTATGGAGAGAGGCTGGTGACAGTGGGGGCCCTGGAATGGGAGGAATCACGTGGAGACCCAGACCAGCACTGAGATACTTCCACCATCACTGGGTCCACAGGACTATTCCCCTACTGATTTGTGATCTTCCTGCACTCAGTGTCATTGCATGTGCTTCATGAGTCTGAAGAGGAGTTTATAGATTGTTAATGTACTTGTGAACTAATATCAGACTTATGGACATGATCTAGACAGGACTGTGGTATTATCTCACTGTTCAATTGCTCTTGTATAGAATGCTCTTTGTTATATACATACGCATCTCCCTGAATTTGTTTCTCTAATATACTCCTATTAACACACTACTGAATGACTGTTTTATGTGTTAACAATACAAGGATCCCTGGTAATGTCATGGGGTTGGGCTGCTAATCAATAGCTGTTTGAAATCCCCAACTGCTCCAGGAAGAAAAGATCGGGCTTTGTTTTTTCCTATAAATACTTACAGTCTCACAGTGGCAATCCTACTCTGTCCTCCAGAGGCACTATGGGTCAGAGCAGACTTGATGGTAGGTTTAACAACGTATGTCTGGCAGTGACAAATGACAGGAGGTTCTAGGCAAGAATAACACTTGCCATGATGATTAAAATGTTATGCCAACCCAGCTGAACTTGAGGCTAGCAGGCCAATGCTCAATCCCTGATGCCTCCAGGGTTCTGTTTTAGTGAGCAGACCAGAAAAATCCTGCTTTCAATTAATCTCAGTAAAAGGGGATGTCAGCGTTCAATCGATCTTGTTAAAATTAGTCAGTCATTGATCTTCTATGTTTCTTCTTCCTTTTCTCTTTGTAAGCATAATTGTACCTAGCTTCTTTGAGCCAGTTGTTTTTGGGGGAATCAAAATGACCTCAAGATAAGCATGTAGAATAATTGAAATAAACATTACATTAAAATATCCATATTTACATTATGTACTAATCATACATGAAAATGACTCATGAAATAGTCTCATGCTGTATTGACCTCAAGTCAATTAAGTTACAATGGGATGGAGTAAAATATGAATATACGGGTAGTCCCAAGCTTACAACATATTTGGGTTACAGTGAACCATACTTATGACTATCCCTTTTTGCTTTATTCTCTTTCTCTTTTGATACACTTTGTCATTAATAATACATACTATGTACACTGCTGCCACGTGTAATCTGCTAATGTCATCATCCTTATGCTGGCACCCAAAGATAAATGAAGTTCACATTTTTAAAGATTCTGACTGTGGTGGTTACATTTTTCATGCCAGTTACAGATATCATGAAGATATCTAAAAGTGTAGGGATTGAATGTAGCCTGTCAATCAGGTGACTCCTTGTGGGCGTGGCCTCCTCATGGAACCTCCTCCTCTTTCTTTGCCTTTACCTTTGCTGTCACTCAGAGGCTGTCAAAGTCACGGTCATTGGATCCACATAACCCTATCCCACTGGTCTGTGATCTTCCCATTTTACGCACCACTGCATGAGACTGTGTGAGTATGAAGAGGAACTTACCGGCTAGTATCAGTCTTATGGACTTGAGTTGGACTGGGCTGGGATGTTTTCTCAATATGCAATTACTTCTTGATATACAGCTCTTTCTTACCCTTCTACCACTTACGTATGAGTGTTACCGATTTATTTCTCCAGTCAACCTGGCCCTAAAAGACAATAGTAATAAAACCAAAAAAGAAATGGGTACCCAACTTAAAGTCATAATTGATTGACAATAGAGTCACCTGAATTGGATGCCATTATTGTAAGATAGGATCTATCATATTTTTAAGCTTCCAGAAGATTTTCTTGTGAAACCAGGGAAGTGGTGGATTTGGGGGAGGGGGACTGATCATTTCATTGGGGGCTCATACAACTCTTGTCACAATTCCATCCATCTAACCATTGTGTCAAGCACATTTGTACATTTGATGCCATCATCATTTTCAAAACATTGCCTGTCTACTTGAGTACTTGGTATCAGCTGCTCATTCTCCCCCCTCTCTCACACACCCTCTATCCCTTACAGACCCTTGATAATTTATAAACTATTATTATTTTTTCATGTCTTACACTGACAGAAGTCTCTCTTCACCCACATTTTGGTTGTCTGTCTCCCTGGGAGAGGGTTATATGCAGATCATTGTGATCAGTTCCCCCTTTTCTCCTCCCCACCTTTCCTTATCCTCCTAGTATCTCTACTCTTACTATTGGCCCTGAGGGGTTTATCTGTCCTGGATTCCCTGTGTTTCCAGCTCTTATCTGTACCAGTGTACATCCTCTGGTCTAGCCAGATTTGTAAGGTAGAATTGGGTCACCGGGGTTTTAAGAGGAGTATTTTGAAATTGCTTTATTCTTGACAAAAGTCCTGGAACCATGAAATGTAAGGAAACAGACTTTTGGATGGGCAGAGGTACATATTTGCTCTCACAATCTATCTTGTCAACATGTCTATTTTTGGAAGAAGAGACCACAGCCCTCTGAAAAAGAGCCCCAGTGATGTAACTATTAGTAACTTGATGGAGAACTGAAAGACTGGCACTTGAAGGCAACCCAGTGGCTCCAGAGGAGAAAGACCTGGCAATCTCCTCCCATAAAGAGCTTTGCTTCGAAAACCAGAGGGAGTAGTTCTACTCTAGCACATGGAATCGCTATGACTTGAGATGGGCTCAACGCCTCTCAGGAACAAGAACAACTTCCTGAAGGTTATTGTGATTGCCATTGGAAGGTTCATCTGGATTCTTCATAATCATCCATACCTTATCTATCAAGAACTCCCAGATTTGCAAGTACATTTTTCCTTGCCCATGTGGAATTAACCCCCAGAGTTCATTCTCAGATTGAACAAAAGGAAACATTACCCTGTCCATGCCTCCCTTTCCTTCAGCTCATTTATAGCTTCTTGCTAATTTTGAATTCCTGATTTCATAAGAATCATCCCCAGACCTTTATTCTTTCCCATTATACACTCCTTTTCCTACCCAGATCTCACAGGGTGAGATATCCTCTTTTCTGATGTTTATAAAAATATTTAACTCAACAGGAGTGATAATCTTCATCTATTTAGCATTCATGGCCCCATTTCCCAAACATTTCCCTGTTTTCCAGTGAAAAAATGCTGAAAGCCAAGAGTTTCAACATGACTTTACTTTGGTTGGACTTTCGGTCCTAAGAAGTCCAGTTGGGCAAAACCCTGACGTATTGCAGACCAGCAACTGTCCCTCCAGTCCTCTGCCCCTTTGCAAATAAATGTGATCACAGAGTACAGAGGAAATTCAACATAGTCAGAAGCAGCCTGGCCATTCCATTGGCACCTGTCTGACAGTCAGCATGTCCACCATCTTGGGGTTTGCCATCGCGATATGCTTTTTGCAAATAAAGATCCTCACAGCGCAGAATACTCCAAGGTAAGTCAAGTGCTTTTCTGTTTGGATCAGGAACTTCACTTAGTTCTATTAATATTATGAATTGCATAATATGCAGTCAAAAACAATTCAAAGAAACGACTGGAAAATGCCCTCTCATTTGTGATATCATCCAAGTATTGAACACTGTAGAATGATACATGAGGGCAAAAATCACTGAGTATCATTTCTTCTCCCATTAGCAAAATGGTTTGAAGATCTGTCCTTTTGTGTAGCAGAAGTCAGCAGTCAGCTTTCATCTTTATAGAACCATTTTGTTTTGATTAAAATGAAAAATAAGCACACAGAGAGAAAAGGATCCAGTCCTTAGCCATAAGGCAAGAGAAAATGTTATCACCAACAGTGATAGAATTTAAAGAAGGGTAAAAAAATTCCAGCAGGGTCCCCTCTGAAAGTCTTCCAAGAAAACCTCCTGCTGCTTTAAGGATTTCTTTTAAACGGGGGTCAATGTGAAGACTGAGATTTGGTTGTGTGTGTGTTTCGATATCTTTGGAACTAAGAAATAGAGCTGACTTTGGAATCTGGATGAACTAGAGTCTGTCTGACCCACTAGAGTCTGAGAAATCCAAAATGAAAAAAAAAAGTCAGTATTTCCCTCAATCTATTCATGGCTCAACACTTGTAACTATTGGCTGAACAACCTTTTTGCCCCCACATTAGGCAAACATTGATCATTTTGCTTCTCATTGCCTTCCTGAGCTATGTCTAGGGGCACACAGTTTGCTCTTGAATTTAGGGTCTTTGGCAAGGGCTGGGAGACAGGGTGGAGCAGGATGAGGTGGGGCAGCTAGGATCTCTAATTTCTTCCTCTCCAGAAGAGTCATCAGGGTACAGACCTGCCAGCCACAGTCCCAGAAAGACTCTCACTTCCTCTCTCCTTCTCTGTACTGAATTAGGGAAGTCTAGTCCATAGCAAAGTAATCCAGAAAATAAATCAAGTGGCCTCTAAGTATTGTTTGCGCTCTTACTGCACCCAGAATAGCTGGAGATAGGGTTGTATGATGGAGCGTAGTGAAACAATGTTCAAGCCTTGACTGCCAACTCCAAAGTCAGCTGTTCTAAGTCTAATAGGAGAAAGACATGACAGTCGATATCTATGAAGGTTTTCAGTCTTGAGAACTCTACGGAGGGCTTCTACTCTGTTCCCCCAGAGGGCCACTAAGAGTTCAAATCAACTTCAGGACCCACAAAAACAATTCAGGGGACTTGGGGGGGGGGGCGTGAACTCTGGGTGGTTTAAAGAGTTAAACAACCAACTACTACCTAAAAGATTGTTAGTTCCAAGTCTCTAAATGACAGATAATTCAGGATTGGTTGATCAGCCGCTAGATTCTGTTTTAGGACAGGCTACCTTCCACTTAATAGCCACAAAAAAATATATTAGCCTGAGATCTTAATACTGATTCCTACTAGTCAGAATAGTCCAGAGTTTGGCAGCACAATTGTAGAGAAATATCTTCCTCAATATCGTCCCTTTCCTCCATGCAAAACTATAACCTATGTCTAAATTCCGGTCATTTGAATCCTGGTTTACCCAAATTGTGTCCAGGATTGGGTATCCATCTCCAGCAATCCTACACATACATTTTGATTGCACGTGGAGGCTCCCACTCAGGCCAGGCTCCACCTGTCAAGAGCGTACCTCTCAGAGTGGCATAGACCACAAGGAGACACACAAAGTTGCCAAAGAGACCAACAGGCCCTCTGGATCAGGTGCTTCGCCCATCTTCTCTTCATTTCATCACTTCCCCTCCCCATGTTCTCTGAGAAACATTGGTGCATTCAGATAATAATTTCACTCACTGGGCATCCCTGATAGAAGGTTTGGAAAAAGTCACCTGCTTCCAAGCAGTTGATCGTGATTCAGAGTGACCCTAGGGGACAGTGTAGAGCACGTCAGGGTTTCTGAGACCCAGAATCCTTACAGAAACTGACAGCCTCATCTTTCTCTCTTGTACTGACTCTCTTGTTTAAACCACCAACCCATGACTAGCAGTCTAATGCTAACCTGTCAGCAACACCAGGGTTCTTAATTCAGGAAGACCACTGCTGGAAATCATCCTAGACCTCTTATGCTTTACCCTGCTTAAAAATTGATAATAATTTAAAAACTCATGTTCTCAGGTTGTGGCCCCTACCAATCAAAAATGAGAGGTCAATGGTCACCTACAAGGTCAGAGAGGACCAGAAAGTCCCCTGGGGCAGCCCATGAACTCCAAGCAGCTACGGTGCTTAGTTTGGTTTGGCCTCTGTGTTCACACCAACAGGCTCTGGTGGATTTCTCAGGGTTGCCCCGCTTTGGACAAGCTGAACACCGACTTTTGATAACAGACAAAAAGCAAAAACGTTGTATTCAGGTCGATCATGACATGTGACAAGAAAAGTGTTGAAATAACAGCGAAAGAATGACAGTTTGCACATCATTTCTAAAAATGCAAGCTTGATCAGAATGGAGTTCATTCCAGAGTTAGATTTTCTGAGCTCACCATGAGGCCCCATCACTTACATGGAATAAATTTGAGCAAGTCTTCTGACCTCTCCATGCCTCTGTTCACCCACGTGTAAAATGGTAATCATGATCCAAAAAAACAAACCCATTTCCATAAAGTTCACCTTGAATCAGGGTGACCCCAGACATGAACAGGATTCTCTTGGCTATCTTCTTTACAGAGACAGATCCCTGGACCTTTCTTTCATGGAGTATCCCTGGGTGGGTTTGAACTGCCAACTTTTAGGCTAGTAGTTAATTACAAACCACTTGCCTCATGCAGGTGATGATGATGTTGTGGGTGTAGTTGCAGGTACCTTTGAGTCGGTGCCATTAGCCACCCCATGCACAATGGAATGAACCACTGCCAGGTCTTGTGCCGTTCTCAAAATTGCTCTGAAGCCTGAGTACATTGTTGCAGTCACTGTGTCACTCCCTCAGATGGATGCCCTTCCTCTTTTTCACCATCTCTCCACTTTCCCGAGCGTGTTGTCTTTTTCCAGTGACTGGTCTCTCCTGACCACCTGTCCAAAGTATGTAAGGTAATGAGAATGCTAGTATCAACCTAATAAAGATTTTTGAGAGCATTAAATTGTTATATATGCAATGTACCTGAGAAACTGCCATATGGTAAGAATTTATTACATGTCAAGAATTTTTTAAAATGTAATCACGTGGCTTTTACTTTCACTTTGATATGCATTTATGTTTAGGAGCGGAAGCGAGGGGGTGCAAATTATAAGTAGCCATCAGGGAATAGTATGTGTCTGAAAACATTTCATCTTACACTACAGAGAGCTATGGTTACTGATGAACTGTTGACAGGTTCATCATCTGTTGCAAAGAGGAGTGTGCTCTTGAGAATAGGTCATGAGGAGACTATCAACTCTCGTGTCTCTCAATGTAGAATTGAAATGTTAAAAACCACCTAGAGAATAGAAGAGCTCACAGCACAAGTCCTGGGGCCAGGTGGCCTCAATTTGATCCCCAGCTCCACGTTTCACTCATTAGGTGGCTAGAAGCAAGTTCCTTTGCTTCTTTAAACTCAACTTCCTTACCTGCAAAGTAGGAGTCATAATAGCGTAACCTGCCTCAAGAAATAGCATGAGATAAAAAAATGCAATGTGCTCACATAGGATCAAGTAATGGTTCCATGCTCAATGCACACATCTATCAATGCATTTCTATTTAGAATCTGCAAATGACAAAATATTCACATGGTTCAAAGATCAAGAATTATACCAAAGCTCTACAAAGTCTTGCTTTCCTCACTCATGAAATGGTTGTGCAGATTTTTAATATTACATGCACAGTATTTAGAAATGTATCTTCCTCCCACTTATACTCCCCCACTCCAATTCTATTTTCTCATGTAAATAAAAGTACCTCAGATAGTGTCTGGGGTCTTAAAGGCTTGAAGGAAAACAAATGGCAATCTAGCTCAGAAACAACAAAGCCCACCAAGGAAGAAGTACACCAGCCTGTGTGATCATGAGGTGTGGAAGGAATCAGGTGTCAGGCATCAAAGAACAAAAACCAAATCATTGTGTGTCTACCCACCTGATATGATTGTTGAAGATAAAAGGATCCATAAGCTAAGGAGAAAACCGATGGTGCCCGGCTACCGAAAGGTAAAACCTCTGGGGTCTCAAAGGCTTGAAGGTAAACAAGTGGTCATCTAGCACAGAGTCTGAAAAGCTCACATGGAAGAAGCACACCAGCCTATGTGACCACGAAGTGCCCAAGGGATCAGGTATCAGGCATCAAGGAATAAGAATCACATCATTGTGAATGATAGGGCTTGCAGAGTGGGAACCCAAAGTCGATTTGTGGGCAATTTGACATCCCCTTAGAGAAGGGTTACGTGGAGGCAACGAGGCAGTCAGGGTGCAGTGTAGCAAAGATGAAATATACAACTTTCCTTTAGTTCTTAAATGTTTCCTCCCCCCAACTATCATGAATCCAAAACTACCTTACAAATCCAGCTAGAATGGAAGAGGTACACTGGTACAGATGGTAACTTGAAATGCAGGAATCTCAGATAGATGAACCCCTCAGGACCAGTAGTGAGAGAGTGGCGGTACTGGAAGGGTGGAGGGAAGGTGATGTAGAAAGGAAGAACCAATTACAAGAAGATATATATATATATTACATATATATTATATATATATATATCCTCCTATCTGGAGAGTGGACAGGAGTGGGTGAAGGGACATGTTGGACAGTGTAAGACATGACAAAATAATAACAATTTATAAGTTATCAAGGGTTCATGAGGTATAGCAAGGAAGGAGGGGGAAATAAACTGATGTCAAGGGCTCAAGTAGAAAGCAAATGCTTTGAGAATGATGATGGCAGCAGGTGTACAAAGATCCATGACACAACGTATGTATGGATTGTGATAAGCATTGTATGAGCCCCCAATAAAATGTCTTACTAAAAAAAGTATCTCAGTTAAACTAATTATCAAGAATACATTCTGACTCACAGCTACTTCATAGGTGTCAGAGAAGTGCTGCACTTTTTAAGGATTTCAATGCCAGATTTGGGTGGAAATAGATCACCAGGACATTCTCCCAAGGCCCCTCTGGGTGAATACAAACTCCCAACCTTTCAGTTACTGATCAAGCACATTCCCCATTTACACAACTCAAGGATTCCTATATTTGAGCATAGAGTCATACAAAATAATTCAGAAGTCTTGCTATGAGGGCTTACTTTCTTGTTACCATTCTTTGATGGAAACAAGGGCTACCCTAGGAGAACTTTGTGAGCCTGTCCATTCCACAGTGCTGACCTTGTCCCAAAGAACATTGAACAGGACCGAGACTTAAGGCCCTCAAGGATGCTGGAACTATTGTTTTGATGTGGTGTAGACCAAAGACCACCGAACTCATTTGGGAAGGGTCCTTACTGCCATTGAATTTTTTTTTCCCAAAATATCACCTTCAGAAGTATATAGACTTGGTGGATAACATGCTTAGGAAAAAAACTGCTTCATTTGACACTTGCTCAATAGAGATTTGTACTATTTTGTAGCAGTTTTTTTGCCTAACCTTCATGAATTATCTTACTATTCCACCTTTCTTTTATAAGTAGAAGAACTGTTTTACAGTTTTCTCTTTTCTTTTTACTTAATTATACTCCCAGGTGACATTTGTGTATCAATAGAGAGGGGTCACCTCTATTCTCCTTGAAATTCTTTAGTTTTCCAATTACTACTCAGTTCAGGTAAACAGTTCCTGATTGGTGAATAGTTGGGTTGTTCCCAAACTTTTGTACTACAAACAGTGTTGCAATGAATGCTCGTATTCATATGTTATTTTGTAAGTGGATAGACACACCCATAGGATGAATTCCCAGAATTGCTATGACTAGGTCAAAAGTGAAACATCTCTGTGATGTTCCTGCAGTTGCTTAATGGCCCCTGCTAGACTTTGTATTAGTGTGTGCTTTCACCGACTAGCCTGGGAGTGCCAGTTTCCTCCTCACTTTCCCAACAGGAGGTACCACAGACCAACTGTTCAGGATATACCAGTCTTAAATTGGCATTCCATGAAGCTCACCTTCCTGACACCATAACTGAAGACAAAAATGTGCATGAGCAAAAGCGGTGAAAAAAGTGGAGCAAAAAGTGGTTCAATTTAATTGAACCAAGTGTTCTTGCATTGAGGAAGTACTTAAGTGGAGGTCCAATGCTCATCTGCTGTCTTAATAGTAACCCTATAAGTATATGCGTATAATCTGTTTCCCCATCACCACTATATAAAAATTTATTCACCTATGAACATGCCTGTATTTAGACCTGTATAAAAGCCCTCTTGGTGATGCCCAAACTGTCAGTTTGAAGTGGTATTAAATGAAGAACATAGAATGCGTGAGTGAAAGGTTAGAACGAGAGAAATACCACTTCAGAAGTGTGTAGACTAAATGGATACTATGTTGGTGAACAATCACTTCACATCTTGATATCTTAATAGAAATATTAAAATATTTAATTTATGTCTTATATTTATGTCTTTTGTGCCTGTCTAACAAAAGATATAGCATCTGGGGGTCTTAAAAACTTGAAAATAAACAAGGGGCCATCTAACTCAGAAGCAACAAAGCTGACGTGGGAGGAAGCACACCAGCCTGTGTGGCAACGAGGTGTCAAAGGGATCAGTTAGCAGGCACAAAAGAACTAAAAAGCATAACATTGCACGCCCACCTTCCTGATATGATCGCTGAAGACAAATGTGTGCATAAGCAAATGTTGTGAAGAAAGCTGATGGTGCCCAGCTATCAAAAGGTATGGTGTCTGGGGTTCTAAAGACTTAAAGTAAACAAGCAGCCATGTAGCTCAAAAACAGGAAAGCCCACATGGAAGAAGCACGCCAGTCTGTGTGACCACGAGGTGTCAAAGGGATAAGTTATCAGGCATCAAAGAACTAAAAATTGTGTCATTATAAATGAGGGGGAGTATAGATTGGTGACTCAAAGCCCATCAGTAGGTGGAGCCACAGCTCCTTACAGATGGGTCGCAGGGAGGAGACAAACCAGTCAAGGTACAGTGTAACAACAATGAAATCTGCAACTTTCCTCTAGTTCTTAAATGCTTCTTCCCCCCCACTATCATGATCCTAATTCTACCTTACAAATCTGACCAGGAGCCTAAGTAGATGAAGGATATTTCAAGAATGATGATGGCAATGAATGTACATATGTGGTCTGCATACAATAGATCTAGGTATTGATCATGATGAGAGTTGTATGAGCCCCCACAAAATGATTTTTTTTAAAGAGAGATACTCAAATTCTGTTCCTTTGAAATGGCCTTTGAGTTTTGAGCACAAATTAAAGCCTAAAGGGCCAAGATCAGGTTGACAGAGTAGATGAGGTAAGACTTTCCTACCAAATTGCCATAGGATAGCTGCTGCTACCCTTGAAGAATGAACAAATACCACATCATAATGGGAAATAAATGTTTTTAATCATTTTATTGGGGCTCATGCAACTCTTATCACAATAAATACATACTTCTACTGTGTTAAGCACATTTGTACATTTGTTGTCATCATCATTCTCGAAACATTTGCTTTCTACTTAAGCCCTTGGTATCAGCTCCTCATTTTCCCCTTCCCTCCCTGCCCGCCGCCCATGAACCCTTGATAATTTATAGATGATGACGATGATGATTTTGATGTCGTACACTGTCCAATCACTCCCTTCACCTACTTTTCTGTTGTCTGTCCACCCAGGGATAGAGTTATATGTAGCTCCTTGTGATTGGTTCCCCCTTTCTACCTATGTTCCCCTTACTCCCCTAGTATTGTTACTCTCTTTATTGGTTCTGAGGGGTTTATCTCTCCTGGACTCCCTGTGTCTTCAGGCGGGTAAAGGAAACAAAGTTCTGAGCAAAAATTTCCTGGACTTTTTCTCTCCAATGAATTTTCTTAAAACATTTACTTTTTATTTTCTTAAAATTTCTTCCTAATAAGTCCCTCTGATCCCTGCATCATTGGAAGAAATCCCCCAAAGTGTTGTCATTACCTTCTGAGCTTACCTCTTTGTCTTGAATTTAACTGCTTTAGAAGATTCCCCTGGAACATCACTATATTGATTAGATCTTTTCCCCCAGCAGTTTTATTGGCATATAATTTACATATCATGCAATTCAATAGTTCAATTGTTCTATTATATCAAGGATAATTATAAAATCATTGCCATATCAATTTTAGAGCATTCCCCCTTCCAATCCCTGGCCCTCACTGCTCCCCAAAGTTGTATCACCGTTAAGATGAGTTATGCAATCTAGATCTTTTTTATTGAGGGCTAAGGAGACTGAGGAAAGAGTTTTACAGAAAGAATTTGTCTGAAGTCATCTATCAATTACAAATATGTTTCTAAACACATCTATCTGGGATAAATCTATATATGTATTCCCTTGAAATCTAGTAGCAATCTTGTTTTTACATACTGTGGTAGTTACATAATTCCATGTTAACTTAAAGATATAAAAGTGGAGACATAGAGTCTAATCTGTCAATCAGGTCACAGCCTTATGGTGCCTCCTTGTGGGCATGACCTTCTCATAAGGAGGGGGTTCCTGGAAACCTCTCTCTCTCTCTCTCTCTCTCTCTTTCTCTTTCTCTTCACCTTCATGTCAGTGAGCTATGCTGAGGCCTGTGCCAGCCCTGTGATGCTTCCACCACCACTTGATTAATAAGACTTTCACACACCCACCTATGATCATCCAACATCTTGAATCATTGCTATGTCTGTATGAGTTTGAAGAGGGATTTTATGGACTGCTGGCTTGATCTATACTGAGTTGAGATATTTTACTGACATTTATTTCTGCCATTTTTCATAACTATTATATTTTTGAACCATAAGACACATGCCTCTGGTGGTCGTGGGTGCTACCCAGTGCTGCTCCTGAGAGCAGTCGCTGATTTGAACCGCCAAGCCCGCGGGCCACAGTCCCGCACTCAACCACTTACGTCACTGGGGCTCAGCCCCATACCCAGTTTTAGAGCAGGTAAACAAGAAAAAAATTCTAAACCAAATAGTATCTGTACACTGGGGTAGCACACCTTTGGACCATAAGACACACTCTCATTTTTTCCTCACTTTTAGGAGAAAAAAGTGCACCTTATGGTCCAAAAAAAAGATACTTATTTATATAAAGCTCTCTGTTACACATATATGAATGTCACTGAATTTATTTCTCTGGTCTACACCGCCTAATACACCTACCCTTGCCACTGATATGAATTAAAAGTAATGTCCAACTTGTAGTTTACATATTGATCCAAATTCTGATCTAAATACATATATCCAGATATAAAAATACCTCTGTACATCAGTATATATGGTATGCAGGTAAATTCTAACTCATAGTGAAATTCTAACTCACAGGTAAATTCTAACTCATGGCAGAGCTTCTTCATAGGGTTTCTAAGGTTGTGAACTATATGGAAGCAGATTGCCACATCTTTGTTCTACAGAGCAGTTAATGAGTCCAAAATGTTGACTTATTTTTATTATCAGCTGAGCAATTTAATCACTGCACCAGCAGAAAAGCTAGGAAGTCATATTGCATTGGGAACATGTTTCCAAAGATCTTTTTAAAGTGCTACAAAAGCAAAGATGTCACTTTGAGGACTAAGTTGCAACTGACTCTAGCCATAGTATATTCAATCCTTTCATATGCAGGTGAAAGGTAGACAATGAATAAGGAAGACCAAAGAAAAATTGGTGCTTCTGAATTATGATGTTGGTGAAGGATGATGACTATTCTATGTACTGTCAGGTGAGCATAAGTACAGACAAATGGCTCCTTAGAAGGAAGAATAACAAGACTTTATCACATTAGTTTTAGACATGTTGTCAAAAGACACTAGTTCTTACAGAAGGACATCAATTTTGGTAAAACAGAAAAGAAGGGGAAAAAAGGAAAGAAAGAGAAAGAAAACCACTGAAAGAGATGGACTGACAAAACAATCACAAAGATGGGTTCAAACATGGTAACAATTGGGGGCACAGTACAAGACCATGCAAACTCAACTCATTAAGAACAACAACCTACATGGTGTGTTTTGCAAATAGCTTAAAATCCACCAGCTGCTCTGTGGTAGAAAGCCTTACTGAGCTCATGATGATTTACATTCTCTCGATCTATTCTATGACAGTGGGTTTGGTTTGGTGTTTTGGAGAGACATTGCCTGTTTGAATCCCAATCTTGTCTCTGAATACCTCTATGTAGCCTGAGAAAAATTACCTACCCTCTCTGAATCTCATCTTCCTCTTCTAAGCTGTACTAAAATGCTAGTAGATAACTCGTAGAGCTAATGAAGAAAGGATTGTGCATATGATGATTTAGAAGAGTTACTGACATAAACTCTTGCTGTTAGGTGCTAGTGAGTCAGTTCTGACACAATAGTCCTAAGCACAACAGAAAAAAAAATTTCCTTATCCTGGACCATCGTACCAATTGTTGCTCTGATTGATTCCACAGATACAGCCACCATTTAGGTCCATATTCCTCTTTTTCATTGAACTTCTACTTAATCAAAAGTGATATCCTTTTCCAGGAACTTGTCCTTCTCAATAACTCACCACCCTTGATCCTAAAGAGCGTTCTGGGTGCATTTCTTTCAAAATAGAATTGTTTGTTATTCTGAACGTCCAAATGCTTGTCATTATTTTTCACCAACATTATAATTTAAATACATCAGCTTTTCTCTGGCCCTTCTTATTTACTTCCCCATTTGTGCAGCTTTTACCATGCAATATGCCATTCTATCTCTTCACCTCTGCTTTTGTGAACATTAACCATCAATTCAAGTAAAATGGAATCCTTGACAACTTTGATATTTTCTCCATTTACTATGATATTATCTAATGGTTCAGTTCTGGAATACACAAGCTGAGCACTCATACTATCTTATTTCTGCAGTGTCTATGAGGTACAAGTAGTCCTGGTAGCTTAGTGGGTTAATTGTTAGGTTGTTCGCTACAATGTTGGTAGTTCAAACACACCAACTACCTTGATGGAAAAGAAGTCTATCTACTTGGGATAGTTAGGCTTTCTTGTGATGATTTGACCAGTAAAAAGATATGGGTGAGGTTGACCTGTCAAGCAGGTCACAGATGATGACCCTATTTTTAAGTGCCACTGGCTCTCTGGAAGTGGCTCTCTCTCTCTCTCTCTCTCTTTCTCTGCCCACACCTTCCTGTTGACAAGACATACTGAGACCTATATCATCCCTGTGATGCTTCCACCACTATTTTCTATAAAGTTGAAAGGTAAAGTGACCAATGGTCACTCTGGCGAGATTAAGTGAGGTCACCTTGAGTTGACCAGAACCTGAGCAGATGAAGATAAGATTTCTGAGCCAGTGAACTGGTATATGTTGATTCTGACTTCATGGATGGCCTGTCTTGATTTGATTTTGCGTGAAGATTCTCCACATCAAAGAACATGCTTGTCTCCTCAAAACACTGGGTTGATATAAATGGGCAGTCTCAAAATTAGATATCCCAAATTGAGGATATAAAGGCATGAAGTGGCTGGCTTAAAACTTTCATGGGTGAGTAAATATGTTCATAGGATTACAGGATTAGTAATTAAGGTGTTGGTGTTGACATTGCTGCAACTGTTAGGTATAGAATATTTTGGCTGGGTTAGTTAATAAAATAATGTCTAAATATAATTGGCACATGTCTAGTTGTATGCATTTTAGTTTTAGGCAATATATGGCTCTTCTATTTTTCTTGCTTTAAAAAATTATATATGGCTAAAGCATTATGCACAAATGCTAAACTGGCAAGGGGTGGACTATGATAGTTGTGTGTGTGTGTGTGCTGATTTGCCACCTGTAAGAAGATATGGGTGGAGTTTAGCTTGTCAATCAGATCACAACTTGATGGCCTCATTGGGAGGTGCCACTGAGATAAATGGTTCTCTGGAGGCAGGCCACTTTCTTTCTTTGCCTTCACCTTCCTGTTGAAGAACCACAGTGAGACCTGTACCAACCCTGTGATGCTTCCTCTGCCATTGGATCAATAAGACTTTTCATTGCTACCTACATGTCATCTTTCTGCATTTTACATCACTGCATGTGGCTGTGTGAGTCTGAAGAGGGACTTATGGACTTGAGTTGGACTGGGCTTGGATGTTTCCCTGATATATTATTATTTCTTAATATAAAGCTATTTTTATACACATGGAGCATAACTGAATTTGCTTCTCTAGCCAACCCAATGTGACATCAGTTTCAGTAATTTACAGTTCTTCTATATCCTATAAGATTACTGTCACAATTGACTCAATGGCAATGGAGTTTTCTTTTAATCTATGGTACAAACCCACTCAGCTGTTAACCAAAAGGTGGAAGTTCGGACCACCCAGAGGATTCTTTTAAAAAGCACTGGCAATTTATTTCCCAGAAATCAATGAAAACTCTATGGAGTACATTTCTATGTTGGTACACATGGGATCACCATGAATTACAATCGACCTAGAAGGGGCTGGTTTGTTCAATGTATGGGGATTAGATGTATCTCAAAAAGCTGAAATAAAACTAATATTTATTCATCAAAAACTGACTTGATGTATTAAACAAAGGTATCCACAACATCACTGTCTCTCCTCCGTCCTTGATTGCATTCGTACGCTTTCACAGTCCACATTCAGTACTCTGGAAATGTTGTCAGGAGAGATTAATGCCTGGATAGAGGCAACATGCTTAGGTAAGTAGAAGTGCATCAACAATGAGGGAGACCCTCAAGGAGGTGGATTGACACAGTAGCTGCAACAATGGCCTCAAACATAAAAACAGCTGTGTGGATGGCTGAGGATGGACAGTGTTATGTCCGGTTGTGAATGGGGTTGATATGGGTAAGAACCAACTGGTTGGAACCTAACAACAACAACAAAAACAATAGCAACAATAGTGTAATTTAGCAGTTAATTTCTTCTCGATGATTAGAAGTATTTTGTGATTGTTGTTGAGTCATATGGTGAATACAGCCAAGACATACTGAGTTTGTAGCCTGAGCTAGGCATTATATAACAGCTGCAATACAATGCTGAACTTGACATTAAGGATCCTGTACTCACTTGGCTTACAATCACATGAGAACTGTAGATAAGTGAACAGTAATTTAAACAGAAACCCATTATGCTGGTAGAGACATGCACAAATAAAGGCTCATCTTTCCATTTATGTATTGGCTTCGTGCACTGAAATTTAAGGAAGAATTAGCTCAACCACCAGAACAGTTTCTCGCACAATAGGTGGTGTCAAATATCAGCTCATAAGAGGGACATGAAAGAAGCTCTTAACACTTGGTACATCATGTGGTTTTTAGTTGTGCCCTGATAGGTGAATCTCAACTCAAAGTGGCCCTATATGACAGATAGAAGAACCACCTTATGGGGTTTTCTAGATTTTTTAATACTCACATAAAATAACCCTGGTGGCGTGAAGTGATTAAAACATTCAATTGCTATCCAAAAAGTTGGTGGTTCCAATCCACCTGCTGATCCTTGGAAGAATTATGTGCGGATCTGCTTCTGAAAAGATTTATAGCCATAAAACCCCCATTGTTCAAGAGTGCCTGGTCATTTCCAACTCATAGCTATCCTAGGTACAACTCGTGCCCCAAAGCCTCTATTGTTCTTATGCTTGAGCCCATTGTGTCAATCCATCTTGTAGAAGGACTTCCTCTTTTTCACTGGTCTAGTGTTTTACCAGGGACCTTATTCATAGAGTGGTTACCCATTGGCCTGTGAGCCTTAACATCCAAAGTGGGAGAAAGCTGGGACTTTTTCCTCCTGCAAATAATTAATGTCTTGGACACTCATGGGACCACTTCTACCTTATCTGATAGGATTGCTATCAGCCACAATTGACCCAATGGTAGTGAATGTTGCTTGTAGCTTCTGTCTTACTGAGCATGATGTTCTTCTTCAGGGTCTGGTCTCTACTGACAACCTGTCCAAAGTACATGAGATTTTATCAAGCTCGCCACCCTTGCCATTTGGAAACATTCTAGATGTGCTTCTTCCAAGAAACGAATCTGTCCTGTAGGGTTGCTACAAAACAGAATCAACTCAACAGGTCATCTTTACAGAGCGGTTCTCCAGGTCTTTTCTCCCACAGACTAGTGAGTGGATTCTAAGGGCTGACTTTCAATTATGGCCCCTGGGCTCCTGATTGGAAAATCAGGAAAAGTCTTGCAAAAAAAAGGAGGGGAGGCGGGGTTGGGCACTGCTATTATATATCCTTCTCTCTTGATGAATTCTGTGATCTAAATAAACTGGCTGATCCATGGGTTAAGACTACAGCACTCATTAGCTTATATTTTCCACTCAAAGGAGTCATGTTGCCTTATTTATTGACAAAAGAATTCCATCCTACAGCAGGTGTTTTCCTGCCTGGTCCTGCCACAAAAGTGTCCTGGCGTGTAAAATGCTCTTTGGGTTTCGGTTTTAAAGCTGGACACTTCTCCTCATGGCAGGGTGGCAGGACAAGGCAAGCCTCAGTGACCCTCCAACTAATGTGTTTCTGACTCCTGCTGTGTTGATGGACATCCTTTTTATCTGGGTGGTGAATCTCAAGCTGAGACTAAAATATTTGGAGATACATTTTACTTGATAAACACATTTAATCTAAAAATCCAGAAAGTGCTTTACAAACACTTCACCTTTCAGCCGACTAGCTCATCAGTACGAGAGGCAGGTAGCAAGTGTTGTACATAGGCAACTCTTGAGTTAGAAAAAATGATCTGCCTGGGGAGTTCAAGGAGATGGTCTTTGGGGATGGAGGAAAGAGAGAAGGAGATATCCAAGTCCAATTGTCTTTCTTCGTGTTAATGTAACATGTTCATTCAAAAATTCAAAACTTGTTCTTTTCATCTAACAATGCTAATGAATACTGACTTTAGTGTACCTTTGCCAGATTTCTGGCACAATCGAGTTAAAACAGCCAGATTCTTAAACACAATTTTAGTTAATTTTTCCTAACAGATTTGGACCAAACCAAGCTGTCAAACTGATGTGCACCAACTGTGAAAAAAGAACCTCAAAATATCTAAAGATGAAGCTATTTCATGTAGAGATTATAGAACAAAATGCAACTTTGTAGCTTATTTCAGCTAAGATATGAGTTGGAAAAATAGGCAGTGTGGGAGGAGAAATTGCACTAAACTAAGAGTCTTGATGAGCTAGATTACCAGAAGCTACTCCAACATCATAATGCAGCAAGGGTATCTAATAGAAAGTGGGCTAGAAAGAAATATTGTTATTTATCTAGGAGTGGAAAAATGGTACCACGAATCAGAGAAATGTTTGTAAGTTGTAAAAAGTGATAGATGGATTTAGATCCCAGGTTTCTGGTTAGGGCAGCCATCATATTAAGGACACAGATAAGAGAGACTTCACATGAGGAGAAAAAATAATTTGGGGGGGGCAACTTTTGGAACAATTTTTTGTATTTTTGAATACCTTTAGTTCAGTGAGTCATGAAGTCATCCAAGTGCAGATGCTCCATTAGGAGTTGTGGCTAAGAGTTTAAAATGCTGGAGCAGCATCTGGACTGATGTTTTAATGTTATTAGCATATACGCGAAAATGAAATTCCTGTGTAAGGGACATTGTGGAGAAGAAAACAGACCCAATGACCATTTTTAAGGGTAGAGAGTATTTTAGAGAATATCAGAAGAGGAACCTGCATAGGACATTAGGAAGAACTGGGCAGAAAAGAAACAGAAAATGAAAGCAGACCAAAGGAAAAGAGAGTTTAAAAAAAATTAAAAAACCAAGCCATTCAACCATAAAAAAATACTGTGAAGAAGTTAACAAAATAAGGAGGAGTCAGAGGTAGAGTGTGACATAGGATTCATCAATTGAGTTCGGCTAGACACTTTTTGTGGGACAGGAGGCATAAACTGAGGTTAGGAAGTAAGGAACAGGAAACCAATGGTGAAAAGTACTTTTGCTCAAGAAATTCGAGTCAACAGGAGAGCATCTACTGCAAGTAGTCTTGAAGGAAGATTTGTAAGGAGTGAAGTTACTTTTCCTTTTTTGATGGAAGAGAAGCAATCTGTTAATAACAATTATTTTAGTGAGAGTTACTAAGAGTAGGAGGGAGATAGGATCTCAGGAAGAAAATATGAACTCCACAAAGGGTGGTTTTTGTTTATATCTGAAGTCAGAGATGGCAGTCCATTGTTTTACAAAGGGAAAGGAACTGGTCCTGAAGCAGAGTTTTCCTAAGGAGGTATGTGATTGACCATAGTCTAAAAGAGGAGCTGGGGTCCCGAGCTTTAGTTCAGGATTCATATTGCCCAGCAGTCCCTCCTGTGTGAGAGTGTTTGTTGTGAAAGGGATAGACACAAATTCAGGTACATGGAAGCAGAACATTTACAGAATGTGCATGTGGTGATTCTGTTCTTATTTTTCTGACATTGAATAAAGAAAATAATCCAAGGTTACATTGAAGTCAAAGGTGGATCCAGGAAGGGGAAAAATCATTCAATGCCAGATAGGTGCTGCTGACCATTAAATCTGGGGAAGGAAAGGAATCATAATTGTCAGATCTGTGGCATAAAAATGCAGAAAGACCCAGAATGAGCTTCACAGTAGAAAGGTCACTCAGTTTAGGACCTAAGTGTCATTGGTTGGAAAGCTTGGTTTATGAGGTGCTTGCTGCTAGAAGTCTCTGGGTGGTACAGACAGTTCATGGGCTCAACTCAGAGGGTGGTGGCTCAAGTCCACCCAGAAGCCCCTTGGTAGAGATATTCTCCCAGACCAATCCCGGGGAAAGAACATTGTGCTTGGTAAAGAGTCAGCAACAAAGAGGAAAATCCTCAACAAGAGGGATTGACACAGGGGCTGACACAATGACAAAGGACCCAAGCACAGCAATGGTTGTGAGACTGGCACAGCCCTGGGCTGTGTCTGCTTCAGTTGTACCGTGTGATGTCATTGTAAATCAGAGCCAAGCTGACTGCATTTAACAACAAACATCCTACCAAGCACACTTGTGTCACATGGGATGGGCGTGAGTTGAAATCAACTCAGCATGAATGGGTGTTCAAGGATGGAAAGCTGAGATGGATGGCTTGAATTCGTCACAGAATCAGGTAGCTCAAGACTTACTAGCAAAGTCTACACAGTTTTCTGGTTCTATTTGTTTGAAATTCAATTCAAAATGTACGATCAATCAGTGCATACCACCTAGCAGATGCCGTGCTCATTTTCCTAATCGATGTTATCGTTGCTGTTGTTTTGTTGAATTTAAATAGCAATAGAATAAGAATTAAACAGGACAATTTGAGAATATAAAATCGCATATGACCAAGTTTCACAGGAAACATAGTAGAAAAGGAATAGCTTGAGACGAGAAAGGTGGTAAATAAAATGAAATTGAAATATAAAGACTTCTCAGAGAGAGATCCACTATACGATAATCACAAAATAATGTTCTTTATTCTCTTAGTTACCCCCCAGAGATAAACCAAGAAAGTGGGGCTCTGTCTCCTATAGACTGCAGAATGAGTGCCTGGAGTGAATGGTCACCATGTGATCCTTGCCTCAAACAAAGGGTAAGTATTCACCTCTGTTCCCCCTGACCTTTCCCTGGTAGTGTTGTTGGGTAAGATTTGAACTGCTAACGACAAGGTCAGTGATTCAAACCCATAGTCCTCCAAGGAAGAACAGTGTCTTCCTGATCTTGGCTGTCTAATCCTGTAAAATAAGTTCTCAGAGATTCAGAAACCCTCTATGAGTCACCCTGAGTCAGAGTCAACTTGATAGCAGCGGATTTGGGTTTATTTTGGTTTCCAAGTGGAAACTGCACTGTGGAGGCACATGCACAACAGGGAGATGATTACGAGGCAGTGAGTTCTCCAAATGAGCTTCACAGCCAGAGAGAAACATCGACTCCTCTTAGAGGTAAATCTGAATGCTGCAAGAAACACAGTGTGAGTGTCAGGAGGAACCAGTGTCTGTATGAGATGATGGCAGAGCGTGGAATGTGAAGTGTCACTTAAAACAACATGCAGAGTTGTTGCTCTTACTAGCTGCCCTCCAGTCGTCTCTGATTCAGGAGGACCCAATGAAGATTTCTGCTTGGCTATTAAGTGAAAGATTGGCCATGAAAATCTCCAGGAATGCAGAGAAAGAACTGCTTATTTGGAAAGATGGGGCCGTCTACTTCCGCATTATTGTTGTTGTTAGATGTTGGCAAGTGTGTTTTGAATCACAGAGTTTTCTTGGTGGTCATCTTCATGGGAGCAGATCATGAAGTGGATTTAAGTCTCCAACCTTTAGGGTAGCAGCTGAGTGCTTTGATAATAGCCTTTGGAAACCATACAGGCACAGTGCCACCCTGGCACGGATGGGATCACCACAAACAGAAACCCACTTGCCCACAAGATGAGTGATTCATTTTTCCTCTGTCAACTGAAAGCCTTTGGGCAATGTGGGTTTGGAGGGAATGGATGAATTTTCAATCCTGATCTACATTGGGCATTTGAAACACTAATTGTTCTGGCTGGTCTTATACAGTTCCGTTCAAGGAGCATCGAGGCCTTTGGTCAGTTTAATGGGAAGAGTTGCCTTGACTCTGTGGGAGACAGCCAAGAATGCGTACCCCTGGAGCCCTGTGAAGAGGCTGAGGATGACTGTGGAAATGACTTTAAGTGTGGCACAGGTAATATTTGCCATCACCATGTTCACCATGGGTCTTTCTTTGAACACATGAAGGCAAGTAAATAAATATGTTTATGGATACTTATATCACCAAGTGGGGAATGGATCCATCCACCTCCCCCGCCCCCAAAGGTCCTGTATATATTCTGTCCAAGTAATTGTTACGTATACACCTGAACTTTCCCTTCTTCCCTTTAGAAAGAGAAGCAGAGAATATTTCATGTATACATGCTGTGGCTCTCCTGATTGTCATTGCAGGCAGGTGTATAAAGAGACAGCTTCTGTGTAATGGTGACAATGACTGTGGAGACTTTTCCGATGAAGATAATTGTGAAAATGACCCACGTCTCCCTTGCCGTGACAGAGTGGTGGAAGAGTCTGAGTTGGCACGAACAGCGGGTTCTGGGTCTGTATGCCATTTGAATTTTTCTAGATGAAGATGAAATAATGACCTCCATTTCCCCCAGGGTGATAGATTTGAGCTGGCATAGAAAGTGGCCTAGGGGTCTGCATGTTGAGAGAGAATACAGCTGCATAAATAGCTCAAAGTGATTGGGAGCCATCGGCTGGCTTCAGTAGACTTTTGGGTAATAGACTATTAGAAAAGTAGACAAATACACCTGAGGCCAGAGATGACACAGTTCACTTAGGACTTTAAAATGATAATAGCAATGTTAAAATGACATGGTAACATTTGGATTGATATTGAATTGACAGTGACAGGACCAGCAATTCAACCCAAATGCTTAAGTTACTTGGAAAACTATCTTCTATTGACCCTTTCCCAGGATTTATATTACATTATTTGAGGAGCCATGGTGGTGTCCTACTTACATGTTTGGCTGTGATCAATATAAGTAGCAGTTCTAATCCATCAGAAGATTTGTGGAACAAAGACCAGGATTCCTACTCCCATTAAGTTACAATCTCAGAAACCCTCGGGCGGTTGCTATAAGTCAGAATTGACTCAATGGAAGTGAGTTCAGTTTGGTTTAGAGTGTATTATAGGATCCCTGGTGGCATAGTTATGTTCTGGAGTGCTAACTGAAAACTTAGAATTTCGAAGCCAACACATGATCTGAGGGATAAAGTCAGAGTTTTCTACTCCTGTAAGTAATCATGGTCTCAGAAACCACAGGGGCAGTTCTACCCTGTTTGACAGGGTCATTATGAACCATAATTGACATGATAGTAGTGAGGTTGGCTGGAATTTGGCATATCTTATTAGAAGTTCCAGCATTTTAGAGTTGATCCAGGAGAATGAAATCTGAGGAAACAGTTCTGGTGTTTAAGATGAGGATTTTGAAATCTAAAGTTTCACTCATCTTCCTTGCAAAATGTAAAGGTTGTGAGATCTTATAAAGGCTTGTAAAGGCTGTTCATCTATCCAATGCTATATTGACAGAGGTGGAATATGGGTGTATTTCATCACTTATTATGTAATGTGTTTCCGTATTCTTATGTCCTCAGTCGCTAGTCCATAACTCAGGTTAAATACATCCTTGGTTCTATTTGTATTAATAAATCAGCAAATTAATTAGTCAATGAGAACATAGGAAGCTCTAGTAACACCGTGATAAAATCCTTGGCTGCTAAACCAAAGGCCAGCAGTTCAAACCTGCCAACTATTCTTTGGGACAAAAGATCTGGCAATCTACTCCTATAGCCATCGTAACCTCAACAACCCTATGAGAAGGTTCTAGTCTGTTCTAACAGGACACAATGAGTCAGAATTGACTTGATGGCACAATATCATCACAATCAAATGGAGGATATAGGAATAAATGTTTTCTACTACTATAAAATACTGTAACTTCACATCAATTAAGATATAGAAAACATTATGAACTCATTTCAGTTAAGATGATCATTATTAAGTGTCTGGAAAGAAATTTGGAATTTGAGAAAAGACAGAAGATGAGAGCTAGTATGAACAAGGCAGAGAAATTATATTCATTTACTAGGGCTGCCATACCAAGATGCCACAATCTAGCGATTTAGAAGAACAGAAGTTTATTGTCTTAAGTTCTGAAAGCTGGTGCACTGGCCATGTTGGTCACTTCTGAGACTCTGAGGGAGACTTTTTTCTATGTCACTGACCTAGATGCTGGGAGCTAGAGGCATTCCTTGGCTTAAAGCTGTCAAAACACGTGGCATGTTTCTTTGTCTCCCCATCTCTCTATCTCTTCTTTTGTTTTATAAGGAATGGGTAAAAAGGATCGTAACCTACTCCATTTCTGTATGGTCTTCGAAGGTTCTATTTCCAAATAAAGTCACATACCCAGTGTCTCTTCTGACATCCACTTTATCAGTGTTAAGTGCCTCAAATCTGTTTCTGAGATGTCCTCAAAATTCAGGTGATATACACAGTAAGTTGTATTTTAGTTCTTGTGCACTTTCCCTAAATTTCTTCAGCTTTGAGCTGAATTTATATCAAATTAGAAAATTAAAAGTGAAAAATGCACTCAGCATATCTTAAACTGAACTCAGGAAATAATTCTAGCCTCTAGTTGCAATATTCAAAGATTCTATGGGGCAAAATATGGAATGATGTAGGAATCATCAAAAGAAAATAGAAAGAATATACAAAGTCACTGTGTCAAAAAGAACTAATCAATATTCCACCATTTTAGAAGGTAACTTATGAGTAAGAACTAATGGTGCTGAAAGAAGTTTAAGCTATTCTGAATGTATTAGGCAAAAACAAGGGTCCCAGCATTGATGAAATACTAATTGAAATGTATCAGCAAGACCAAAAGGCTCTGGAAATACTTCCCTATCTATGCCAGGAAACTTTGAAGGTAGCTACTTGGCCAAATAACTGGAAGAGATCCATATTTGTACCCATTGTCAAGAAAGGTGACCCCCAGGTAATGCTCAAATCATAGAACAATATCATGGATATCATATGCAAGTATAATTTTTCCGAAGACCATCCAACAGAGGTTATAGCAGTACACTGATTGGGAACTGAGAAAGGTTCTGTCTTGATTCAGAGGAGGACATGGAACAAGGGAGATCATTGTTGTTATCAGATGGACCTTGGATAGGAGTAGAGAATACCAGAAAGATGTTTCCTTGTGTTTTACTGAGTATGGCAAGGTAGCCAACTGTGTGAATCATAGCAAGCTGTGGAGATAACCTTGAGAAGAAGGGAATTCCAGAAGAGTTCATTGTGCTCATGAGGAACGTATACATGGATCAAGAGGTAGTTGCATACATGAACAAGGAGATGCAGAGTGGATTAACATCAGAAAAGGTATGTGGCAGGGTTGCTTCATCTCACCATAATTATTCAATCTGTAGGCTGAGCATGTCCTAGAGAAACTGGTTTATATCAAGATGAGTACAGCACCAGAATTGAAGGAAGGCTTATTAACAATCTGCGGTGTGCAGAGGACACAGCCTTGCTTGCTGCAAGTGAGGAGGGCTTGAAGCACTTGCTGACGAAGATCGAGGATTGCAGTGTGGACGACAGCTCAGTGTAAGAAAGACCCAAATCCTCAGAAGTGGATCAGTAGATAAGATCTTGATAAACTGAGAAGATCAACGTTGCTTGGATCCACAATCGATGCTCTTGGAAGCAGCAGTCTTAAGATCAAAAGATGGGCTGCATTAGGTAAATCTGCTGCCCAAGATCTCTTTAGAGTATTGGAAAGCAAGTATGGCACTTTAAGCACTAAAGTTCACTGACTCAAACCCTGGTACTTTGAATTGCCTCATATGCGTATGAGAGTTGGACATTAAACAAAGAACACCAAAGAACCATCGATGCATTTGGATTGTGGTGCTAGAGAAGAGCATTGAGGATATCATGGTCTGCTAAAAGGATCTGTCTTGGAAGAAGTGTGACCAGAGAGTTTATAAGAGGCCAGGAGGCCTTCATCTTTTGATATATTGGCAGGAGAACTAATGCTTGATGAAGTGCATCATATTTGGTAAAGTGAAGGGGCAGCAAAAACCAGGAAGGCCCTCAATTAGATGCTTTAATACAGTGGCTGCTACAATAGGTCTGGGCGTAGGAACAGTTGTAAGAATGGCTCTGGGCCAGACAATGTTTAGTTCTGTTGTGTAAGTATAGCTAAAGGTTAGTTATTGGAGGTACCTAACCGCAACATCTATTTATTATTCTTCATATGGGATCGAAAGAGATAGTGTGTGTCATAATCATAGCAACATGGGTAAATACTGCCTCTACATAATTCTATCTCAAAAACCTTTCTTCAACAGTCATATACAGTCCGATTCTTTCACATATGAAAGCCTACAGGCACTCATGATGATGATACTGTTTCTTTCTTCACGAGAGACTCATTTTAATTTTCTCTCTTGGGAAATTCAAAATATCACAAATGCTTCAGCGTCTTGTCTTACAGACTTCTGAGGTTTTCCATTAGTGTCCAGGGAAATCCCCTACCCGCCTTGAGTTCATTGAACAAACATAAATCCAAACCAGATGTATATAAGATACAATATGCAAGGAATTAATCTCTCGTGATCAAAGCTTAATACCGCTTCCGTGGAGAGAGCTTTCTCCTCAGTTCACCTGATAAATTGGAACTGCTTACAATTCTAGATGCAGGTGTGAAAACAGGCATCTCCAAATACTGCCAAAGAACACATAGATCTTCTTTCATTTTTTTTTTAACTTCAAATTTCCAAGGCGATGACATTCCATCCATGAGAAGTTTTCATGTTTCTTGGCCAAAAAAGTTGGCTCATTCTAGCCTAGACTGTCTGTCTCCATTTAGTGGAACCAAATCAAGAGTTTTGAAATATTTATCCCTTCGTTGTGCTTCGTTGTGGGTTTGATTTGTTGTAATTTTCCTGATGGCGTTTACCAAGGGGTGTACCAATAACTTTTTAACTGGGTATGTACATCAGAGGTTGTTCAACATGAGATAAAGGTACAATTCTTAAAGAATCAATTTCCAAACCTCAGTTTACATGTAAACATTGTTTTTCATGAAATTGACCAGTCTATCTTTGACATAACTATCTACCTAGCAATCAATGAATAAAATCCATTCGAAAGGTTCAATTGAAAGGTAAGGAAACAATGAACTTAATGAACAGCACAGGAGTGATTTGATGAGGAAAGTGAGAATGGTTTCACAGTTGGAGAAGTTAATCAGTGTCTCTGAGTAGTGCATGTAGAATTTTTTTAATTGTTATATGTTTTGCAGTGTATATTTTCATGAACCACAAAATAAAATGAGTTACTGAAAAAGAAAAGTAGAAATGGATGTGCCTGGGAGCACAGTGACCTTCAAGTGGAGAAACCCTTTATTCTTTCTTACCTTTCCTTTTGCAATCACCTACCTATCACTTTCCAGAAGAAGAATTCACCCCTCTCACCTCTCCTATCCTACTGAGGGGTGGAAAAACCTAGAAATAACCCCAAGCATTAGTACTCCATTGGGCTCTTCAAAAACCAAACTCACTGTCATTGAGTTGACTCTGACTCATTGTGACCCAATGGAACTGCCCTATGGGTTTCAGAGAGTGTAACTCTGCCAGAGAGGAAAGAAAGGTGGCTTTATACTGTGGTCCTTTCTGTCAGCAGTCCAATCTGTAACCATTATGCCACCACGACTCCATCAACTGGAAAATAATGTCTTGTAGACTAGGTGGTGTGGTCGGCTGAGAATGATTCCCAAAGATACGTCCACTTCCTATTCCCAGAAAGCAGTTCATTTTAATTTTGTGGGGGGAAATGACGATGGGTGGGTAATTGCTGATAAAATTAAATTTTTAGGTGATAAGACTATCCTGACCTATCTGGGTGGCTCTTGATGTTGTTATGAGTGAGGGAGAACAAATGGTTCGTCCTCTTTTTTCTACCTAAACTGCACTGAACGTATTCACCAAAAAAAAAAGGCTCCAGGAATTGATGAAATTTTATGTGCAATGTTTCTACAAACTGATGTAGCACTGGACGCACTTACTAATCTGAGCCAATAACTGGCTAGAAGAGAGCATTGCAAAGAAAAGTGACCCAACAGGATTCAGAAAATATCAGACAATATCACTAATACCGCATGCAAATAAAATGTTGTTGAAGACAATTTTAACATGCCTGCAGCAATATATCAACAGGGGCCTGGCAAATTGAACCTGATTCAGGAAAAAAATGTGGAATAAAGGATATCATTACTGACAACAGATGGATTGTGACCAATTGCCTCTCAACCTTTTGGCTAAGAGCAAGTGCAAATGCATCTTGACAAAAAGCAAAGAATATCATTAAAATGTTGACTTTTGTTTTATTTACTATGCAAAAGCATCCAACCATGTGCATCATAGTCAACTAGGGGTAGCATTGAAAACAGTGAGCATTTCATCGTGTCCATGTTGAACCCATACAAAGACTAAGAGGGGTTATTCAAACAGAAGAAGAGAATACTTCATGCTTTAAAATAAGGAAAAGTGTGCAACATGATGGTATCCTTTCATTATACAATGACACTTCAGTGGTCGAAAGAGTCCACTCTTGAACTTAACACTACCTGAATTGTAAAGTTCAAAAAACAATATGCTTTTTCTTCATAACTTTGCAAACTAGACGAACTGAAAATCCAACTTGCACAAAGCCCAGAAAGAGTCACTTGTCTCATCTTCCCTGCAGACCAAAAGGAGTGATATTCTAAGTACTGCTCTCACTCAGACCATATAATGCCTGTTAGTGAGTTGAAATAGTTGTCATTGTGCTTTTCCCCATTTTACTTGTGTAAAATATTGTAGCCATGTCTCCAAAGGAAACCAGTGATGGCAGCAATAAAGTTAAAAGGGAAACTATGAGAACCAGGGTAAAGAGGGAAAGAAACTGCAAAATTTGAATCATGTCCCCGCTTGTCTGACTTAGCTAGTACAGCATGGACATGTGGACATGATCAACATTGGGGTCGGAGTGGGGGAGAACAAATATCAGTCTATTTCCCATCCCTCTTTTCTCTTTGACACATATGTTAAATAAATTCGTTTTCTTTTTTAAAAAAAGAAAGCAGTTAATGTAGAAAAGGGTGTGAAAACATTGATAATGAAACAAAGAACCCAGATGATCGAAGAGGTTGAAAATCTATTGGTAATTTGAATAGATCAGAAACAACTTGTTGGCTATAGCATAGCCAAGACAATGACAGAAGAGATGGCTAAAAACCTCCACATGAGTTTATAAGTATAATGTTGGGGATCCAGAACCAGTTATTTGGCTTTCCATGATTTTCTAGGGGAAAAATTAGGTTCCTATTTTCAACTTTTGGGTGTTGAACACAAATTTGAAAGACTTGACTTTGATGACCAAAGTATCACTGTACTTGTTCAATCTGAATGGTGAGCATATAAATCAAGAAACTGGAGCATATGAAGAAGACGTATTAACCATCCATGTGCAAAGGACAGCCTTGCTTGTTAAAAGCAAGGGCAACTTAAAACACTTTCTAATGAAAATCTAAGACCACATACTTCCTGATGGATTACAAATCAATATAAAGAGAACAAAATCCTCAGATCCAAACCAATAGAAAACATTGTGGTAAATGGAGATGAGGCCAAAGTAGTAGATTATTTTGTTACTTGGATTTATGATCATTTCTTGTGGAAGAAACAGTCAGCAAAGCAAGCAATATATTGCATTGATCAAATATGCTACACAGTACCTTTAAAGGTTAAAGAGTAAAGACGTGACTTTGAGAACTAAGGGGTGTCCAACACAAATCCTGGTGTTTTCAATCACTTCAAATGCATGTGAAAGTTAGAGAATGAGTAAGGAAAACTAGAGGAAAACTGACGCATTTGGATTATGGCATTGGCAAAGAATAACGCAATTACCATGGGCTGCCAGTGGATTAAACAGCTTTGAAAGAAATACAACTAGAATGTTCTTTGGAAGCAAGGATGGTAACATTACATCTCACATACTTTGGACATGTTATCAGGAGTGACACATCCTTGGAAAGGAGCATCGTGTTTGATAAAGTAAGGGGCAATCAGAAAAATAGAAAGGCTCTTCCCCAGACAGATCGATATATTGGCTTCACCAACGGGTTCACACATATGACAACAAGTGTGAAGATGACACAAGACATGATAGTGTTTTGTCCTGTTGTGGGTAGGGTCATGATGAGTCAAAATGGACTCTACAGCAGTGATGATGGATTTAAGAATATCAATGACTCAAGGTAGCCCAGGACTAGGTCGTGTTTGGACTTCTTGCACATGGCTTGTTATCATGCATGGGAGTGAACTTGACAAAAGCTATGGGGAACCAATACACGTGCTCTCCAATTCAATTTTTCAACAGCATTGTGAGATGTCCTAATAAATTTGTCAGATAGCAGACCACTAAACCATTTTTGGTGAAAGATCACCAAAGACTGTAATATTCCAACATGACTAAAAAGAAAGTCAAAGTATTGAATGACATCATCTACGTAAATACAGCTTCTTAGCATTTACACCTACAGGAAAGGATAATAAGATAAAATTGACGTTGAGAGGTCTGCCTCTTTCTAGCATTTATGGATGCTGGAGTTACTGAATTAATTTCAGAAATAAGTCTCATTCATGGTATAAAAATATAGCTGCAATAAACTTTCATATAAAAGAAGTATTTTTAAATACTTGTTACATTGAGTTACATTGTTTTGATCAATTATATACTATTAGCCCTGGTGGCACAGTGAGTTGCATATTGGACTGGGAACTGCAGGGTCAGCAGTTTGAAATCACCAGCATTGCTGCTCTATTGGATTTCATTTCCCAACGTGATAAAGTAACTGTATTTTAAAGATGCTGGAAAACTATATCCTTTGAGGCCATTTAAATTTAATAGCTTTAAAACTTTAGAGGTCATGCTCAAATTGTGCAGGAAAGCAGTCTATCAAAGTTCTTTCACCAAGAGCACACGGAGAAAAAGGGGAAGCTCCTCCACAAGATGAACTGGCAGAGTGGGTGCAACAATGAACTCAAACATAAAAACAGGGGTGAGGATGGCCTGGGACTGAGCAGTGTTTTCTTCTGTTGTACATCAGATTGCTGTACGTGTGTCAGACTTGATGGCACATAATCGTAAGGATCCGCAAGAGACCCCGAGCATTGCCACCTTCATCCTTTGCTCACACGATTTCTCCTGCTCGGAGAGCATCATCTATCGTCCCTCCCCCCTTTCCTGCCATCTCTTCCCAGCTTTACCTATCCTTCAAAACCCAATTCACATCTTGCTCTTCCAAACCCCCTTGATGGGTCCCTCATCCAGAGGTCTTCCTCTTTGGAAATTGCACAGAACAAACCCACAGCACTTATGTGGCAATGGTTGATGTTTCCTGGGAGTTCTCATGGTCTCGTGGTTAGGCGTGGACAGCTGGAGACCAGCAGCAGCTGCCTGGACTTCCTACTCCCCTAAACTGTTACAGCCTTGGAGACCCAGAGGGGGCCTGTTATGAGTCAGCATGGACTCCATGGCCACCAGCTGGGGATTTGTTTGTCTGTTTGTCTGTATTCTGCCTTGAACTCCACCCCACTCCCACTCATTATTTACTGCATATTAAACATAAACATTCACGACTGCTGTTGGAAAAGATACCACAAATAGGACGGTTTAAAATGATAGAAATGTATTGCCTCACAACTTTGGATGCTACGAGTCAGAATATAAGAGTATTTGGCAGGTTCAAATTCTTTCTGGAAGCTCCAGGGGAAGACTCTGTCTCTTCCAGCTGCTGTGAGCCCCAGATGTTCCTCGGCTTCGCCCCTGCAGCAGCACTCCACCATCACAGCATTGTCTTTCTCCCCTGCCTGTAATAAGAGCACCACTCAGACTGGGACAGGGCTCATCCTACTAACTTAACTGACAACATGATTAGCTACCTTGTTTCCCAAACAAGGGCATGTTCATGGGTACCAAATGCCAGAACAGCTCGTCAATTTAGAAGACACTATTAAAGCCACAAAAACTACTTAATCTCAATGTGATTTTCTTGAGAGCAAAGATTGTACATTGCCCATCTAAGTGCAAGCCACTTCTTATTATAAACCATATACAGGACATTTATACATAGTCGTTACCTAATAGTCATCATTACAGACAAAAGTTAAGGTCACTGTTGACTGATAGTGGAGAGTCTCTGTTCATGTAGATACACAAAAGGAAAGAGTTCGTTATGTAATAAAGAGGGTATAGAGTCATGCAATATGTACCTTCCTTGCACCTGACTTGTTTCCCTTAGCGTGTTTTCCAAGTTCATCCAACTTGTAGAATGTAACCAAACTGCATTTCCTTATGGCTTGCTCATGCATTCCTATGTTGGTGGGCCACATATTATTTTTAAGGCTGCAAATCAAGACTCTGCATTGGTAAAGCAAAACAAGGTTTCTACTTCTACTTCTTCTAAAAGCTTGCCAAGTGAAAACAGTTCGCTGAGGAGAAAAACAGTCTAAGTTTTAAAGGGGTTTTGCTGAAGCTTGGTGCTCCCTTTGGAAAAGACAAGAGGAATCTGAGCCTGAAGGGAACAAGGTGCTTGACAAGCAATGAGACGGCTGGAGGGGAAGGCATCTATTTCCAGGGACTGTGGAGAGAGAGGAGCCCCACTTTGATTCATAAATGAAAAATTATATGCATATGTTATACTGCCCCCTGAGATGTTCTGTTCTCAAATAATTTAAATGGTTGGCATTACAGCATCAGCTATGAGGGAGATTAGGTAAGCCTAACAGCAGTGGAGTTAAGACTCCTGGAGCCAGAGGGTCCCTTGTGCCCTATTTACTGTATTTCTTTCATTTTGCTCTGCACAGTATCCTCATTGCTTAAGAGAGTTTCTAAGGCCTTGCTAAGGTATGCTTTCTGCGAGAGATTGCGCTCTGGTGAGTAGACGCTTCTGGTCTTGATTATATATACAGTTTCCATCCCAGGCGATGGGGGAAGAATTAAAACAAGCTCCCCTTGCCTAGCTACAGAGGGCTATTTTCCATGCATGAAGGATGGTCTTTCCACACCTGAGATGACTCTGCTTATTTTCAGGACCAACATTTTGGGAATGGATCCCCTAAACACTCCTTTCGACAATGAGTTCTACAATGGCCTCTGTGACCGGGTGAGGGATGGAAGCACCTTGACGTACTATCGCAGACCCTGGAATGTGGCGTCTTTGGCCTATGAAGTAAGTCTTCTCAGAAGACAATGCAACTATGAAGTTTTTAGCTGAAGAGTTGCTTCAATAAAGTCAATGATTTATACTTGGGTGGGGGGGGTCGTGAATCAGTACATTAAAGATTTAATGTGAATTTAAGAATTATGTTTTAAAAGAAGAGGGTAGCATCTTTTTCTCTTCATAAATTATTCAGTGGTGTAATTTTGGCAAATAGGTAGCATCTGAAAAATAAATTATTTTACTCAGATAAGTAAAAATAAGAAGGGTGCTGATTAGAGAGGTGATTGCACTCTTTTTCTGTGCTATTTGAGTGGACTTTCTTGCTAGCATGCCCGTGAAATCCAAATTCTCATGTATTTTTCTTCTGTATCACCTTCATAGAGCCTGCTTGATGTGTGTAAGTGGTTATTTTCACTCACCCCAAGTGCCTTTTGAAACTATTTCTGAAAAGCAAATTTTCCAGGACACATGGCCATTCCAAAATTACAACCTTCCTTAGTCACCTAAATTTCTAGAACGATCCACAAACTGGACCCTCCATTTAGAGTGGTATTATTACCTCTCTTGAAGTCTTCTCTGATCAAAGCAAGGAATAATAAAGATTAATAATTGGCTCAAACACAATCAGAAGCTACAATGATTTATTTCTTGAAATGGTCCCATTGCATTTTATTCAGTTATTACAAAAGCATTATTGCTGTAAATTCCACCAGTGTATGTATATGTAAACACATGTTTAGATTATTTTTGTCTATGGTAATATTAAAAGTCAGTCTTTATGCACGTTGAAAGAAGCTAATGCAGTGGTTATGTGTTGGGCTGTGATCCACATGATTGACAGCTCAAAACCACGACAGCAGAGCTAAAGGAGAAAGACTGGACTTTGTATTCGCATACACAGTTACAGATTTGGAAACTGAGAGGGGTCACCATGCGTCAGCATGGACTCCATGCAACTGAGTTTTCAATTTTCCTCTTGGACCATGACTGTGGCGGCTGTCTTCTCCTCTAAAATGTTACACTCTGGGAAACCCACAGGGGCAGTTCTGCTCTGGCCACCGGGTGGCTAAGAGAGGAACAGACTCCACAGCCAGGAGTTTTCAATCTTTCAAAAAGACCTGATCACATCAACGTATTTCTTATGCCAGTAAGTCCAGAAGGGAACCATTTCTCAGCAATCTGAGAGAATATTCTGGGTTGTTTCTATTTCTCCACTACCACCACCTAACTCAAGGTCTATCTACTTGAGGTGCTCACCACATTTTTGTTGGATAAATTATTTAGATTTTGTTTTAGTTACTTATCGGCACTAATTGGACTTTTAGTTTTTGAGAGAATTCTACTGGCCTGCGCTTACACGCGAGTATGCTTTTATGATGTCTTTTCAAGCTGATGGCACTCATCTCTCTCATATTCCATCCTCTCTTTCTCCAGGGAGACTCTTGCTCTAGAACCAACCTGCCTAAGGCACAACTCTATATTCATTGGAGTTAAAACACGCAAGGCCTTTAGAAAGTTTTCTGGCACACAGTAAGCACTCAGAAAAATAAACTGTTATTGTTTTTAGCAAAAAGAGATTTCACTAAGTTTAGACATGTCATTAGTGACTATGTAGTAGGTCACCTTTTACTGTCTACTTTATCAGTCAAAAGTAGTGACCAACAATAACCTAAGTCTATAAGTATAGGGGCAAGGTGGTAATATGAGTGTATTTATGACATCAATCTTTTTCTTCCTGTTTTTAGTCACCCCACCCTCATACTTTGTTGTTCACAGCAGTTATTGGTAATCTTAAACAAAATTTCCTGTACCTGTTTCAGTTTCTTCAAGGAGATTCTGACTGATTCATGGTTTGCTTCCTCACTCCTTAGCCCCCGTGAAAATGCCACTCATTAGCCCCTGTGAAAATGTTTTAAGATACCCACCAAAGTTAGAAAAATGTACCCAGGTTGTAATTATTCTTTCTATGTCAAAATCCCATATGATTTTTTTGAGATTTGAATTGAACAGTGACTTCTTGTTGCCTCATAACTTTCTATATCCAGTCCATTGTTTGTACCAAAAAAACGAGTCAACACAAAGCAAGTGCATAAGCAAAAGTGGCAAAGAAAGCTGATGCTGCTTGACATTCATGGGATACAGCATGGGATACATATAAAGACTATAAAATAAACAAGTGGCTATCTAGCCAAAAAGCAACAAAGCCTATATGAAAGAAGCACAACAACCTGGGTGATCATGAGGTTTTGAGGGGATCAGCAATCAGGCATCAAAGAACACAAAATCATATCATTTTGAATGAGGGGGAGTGCAGAGTGGGGACCCAAAGCCCATGTGTGGGCAACTGAACATTTCCTCACAGAAGGTCTGGGGAGGAGACAAGGCAGTCAGAATGCGGTATAGCAATGATGAAACATATGACGTTCTTCTAGTTCTTGACTACTTCCTCCCTCCACCCCACTATCATGATCCCAGTTCTATCTTACAAATCCAGCTGGACTGGAGGATGTACACTGGCACAGATAGGAACTGGAAGCATAGGAAATCCAAGGCAGAAGAACCCCTTAGGACTAGTGTGTGAGGAGGGATAATGGGAGGGTGGAGGGGAGGTGGGACAAAAAGGGAGAACAGATTGCAAGGATCTACATATGGCCTCCTCCCTGGGAGACAAACAGTGGAGAAGTGGGTGAGGGAAGATGTCGGATGGAGTAAGATATGACAAAATAATAATAATTTATAAATTATCAGGGAGAGTGAGGGAGGGGGAGTGGGGAGGAAGCGGGGAAAATGAGGAGCAGACACCAGGTGATCAAGTGTAAGGCAGGTGTTTCGAGAATGATGAGAGAAACAAATGTACAAATGTGCTTGACACAATGGATATATGAGTGGATTGTGGTAAGAGGTGTATGAACCCCCAATAAAATGATTTAAAATTTTAAAGAAACAGCCAATATGCCATCATTCCAGGAGAGAGCATATCAGCAAGAATCAATGTTGCTAAAAGAAGTTCAAGATGCACGGAAAGCATTAGTGGGAAAAAAAAAAAAAGACTCCTGGAATTAATGGAATCCCTATTGAGATGTTTCAACCAGCTGTGAGATTCTGAAAGCTCTCATTCCTCCATGTTAGGAAGTTTGGAAGACAGCTATTTGTTCAAATTATAGAACAATATCATTAATATATCATGCAAGTGAAATTTTGCAGAAGATTATCCAACAATGGTTTCAGCAATGATAAGGGTGTTGCCAGAGGTTCAGAACAGATTCACAAGAGCACGTGGAACAACGGATATCATCATTGATGTCAGATGGATTTTGGCTGAAACCAGCAGAGAATTCCAGAAAGATGTTTACTTTTGTTTTATTGATTATGCCAAGGCATTCGGCCATGTGGATCAAAACAAATTATGACTAGATAATCTTGAGAAGAACAATACATTGAGCTTCTTGTGAACCTGTGGGACTGGTATATGGATCAAGAGGCAGTGGTATGAATAGAATAAGAGAATTCTGCTCAGTTTACCAAGAAAAGGGTGTGACAGTGTTGTATCCACTCACCATATGTTTTCAATTTGTATGCTAAATAGATCATCAGAGAATCTGGCTTATATGAAGAAGAATGTGGCATCAGGATTGGAGGAAGGCTTAATACCAATTTGCCATATGCGACTGACACCGCCTTGGTGGCTAAAACTTAGGAGGAATCAAAATACTGGCTGATGTAAATCAAGGGTTACAGCCTTTTGAATAGATTGCAATCAAGGTAAAGAAGACCAAGATCTTCACAGCTAGACCAATAGGTATCATCATGACAAATGGAGAAAAGGTTGAAGTTGTCAAGGATTTTGTCTTCCTGGGATCCATAATCAATGTTCATGGGAGCATCAGTGAAGAGATCAAAAGATGAGTTGCCATCGGTAAAACTGCTACAGAAGACTATTTTAGAGTATTGAAGAGCAAGGATGTCACTTTGGGGACTAAGGTGCGCCTGACCCAAGCCATAACATTTTCAATTGACTCATATGCATGTGAAAGTTGAACATTGAATTTAAAAAGACCAAAGGAAAATTGGTGCATGTGAATTGTGGCCCTGGGGAAGACACTGAAAGGACCATGGACCACCAAAAGGACCCTCTGTTCTGTCTTGGAAGAAGTGGAGCCAGAGTGCTTCTTAAAGTCAAGGATGTTGAGAGTTCATCTTACATATTTTGAACATATGCTCAGAAGAGACCAGTCTCTGAGGAAGGGCATCATGTTGAGGGGAAAAGGCTCAATGAGATGGATTGACACTGTGGCCTCTGTAGTCATAGTCTCAAGAATAGGAACCATAATGAGAAGGGTGCTAGACCGGGCAGGTTTTCCTTCTGTTGTGTCTGGGGTTATCCTAGGTCAAAGCCAATTTGGTGGCACTTAACAACAGCAATTTCACTATAACTACTTGTTCTTATTTGAAAATGAGTAATAACTAGATTCTTCACGAGGTTGTTTCCAAGTTTAAATGAGTAAGCAAATGCATTGTTTTAAACAGTGTCTGGAACAAAGTAGTACTTAGAGGACACCAAAAGAAATCTGGACAATGGAGTGAATGAGAAATTTAAGAAAAGAAGAGGCCTTCCTAGAAAATGCTTTTTGAACTAATATTTGAAATAGGATTAACAAGGTACAAAGGTGCAATATGTATATGAACATGTGTAAGTGTACAAGAATATAAATGTGTGTGAGAGAGAAGGAGAGAGATAGAATATGCAATATGTGTATTATGGAAGAATTGGTAAGGGAGGTGGCATCTAGAAAAGACACGTGGGTTGTAGAAGAACAAAAAGATATATAGGTGAGTGGAGTACAGACGGAGAAGAAGTATAGAATAAGTCTAGTCTGAACTACATATCAAAGGCAATAGGAAGATGCAGAAAGGCTTTAAGCAGAAAAGTGGCAGGGTGAAGTTTTCTTTTCTCCTTTATGGTAAGTCCTCATCCCAGTTTGCCTTGTTCTAAAGATGGTTACATACATTTTAGTCTTCTCCACTGAACAGAAACTTCAGTTTTCCCACACAGAATCCATGCTGCTGACTCAATGCATGTTACTGCCTAAAGAACAGGTCTCCTCTTCCCAGACAACTATCAGATGAACACCAGCATAAGTCTGACAATGGGGGGGGGGGGGGAAATGCTACACATGATGTTCCATTGATACTGAGAGTCCTTGGGTGTTGAAAATGGTTAAGGGCTTGATGACCACTAAAAAGTTGGCAGTTCAAACTCCCAGAGGCATCTCGTAAGACAGATCCAAGGGTCTGTTTCCAAATGGTCACAACCATGGACAATTAGGGAGTACAGTTCTCCCCTCCACACATACGGTCACCCTGAGCTGCAATCAACTTGACAGCAATTCATTTCATTTCTTTTTGCTTTCTTTCTTTAGGTTTTGTTTTCATTTTCACTCATATGAGACCAAGGCACAATTGGCAAGGAACATTTTAATTGCAAATGTGGATTTTACCTGGGTTATTTAATATTTTTAAAGCAAAATGCATGCAATGGAAAGGAAGATGAAAGACCCAATAGCACAAAAGTTAATGCCAAGAAAAGCCAGTCTCCCTTGCGGTTTAGATTCCCATTTGCTCTTCTCCAGAACAGAGACATTTCCTCTGGAATTTCTGAAGCATCTCTCCAGCAAATCTCCTCAGCAAACCTAAACATTTTTTTTCTTTGATAAGTGTTTTAATAGAGTGCAAAAGTGATGGGAAATTGTCTTTAAAGACCAAAATAATTTTAAAGTGTCTTTAAATCTTCCGTGAATGTTAGTTTCATTATTCGTTAGTTTACACAAATAGGAGCATACTGTGCATCTGTTCTGTAACTTTTTAAATAAACATTCACTTGTGAAAACTTGCCATGTTCTCTGTCCTTTCCACATGTTATTTTATTGACCACTTTGGCCTGTATAGGAGGCCTATATTTTTGAGATGAGAAATTTCAGGCACCAAGAGATTGCCATGCCATGGAACTGGCTAGGGTGGAGTCTGGATTTCATCACCAGCAGAATGACTCCAAAGTCTTCCCTTTTAATTCTTTTGCTTGCCTAGACTTCAAAGGATTCTTTATGCTTTTGTTTCTGTTATTTTTATATGTGTGTGTATGTGCGTGTGTGATGTTTAACAACTCTTTGTTCTTCTGTTTAGGTCAAAACTGATAAGAATTTCAGAACCGAAAATTTTGAAGAACAATATCAAGCTATCACAACTCTCTTTCAAGAAAGAGCATCCACTTTTAATGCAGGTGTCTCTCTAAAGTTAATACCCACGGAAATTACTGAAAGGCTCATGAGTAAACTGAACAAACAGGCTCATGGAAATGCACAGGCTGGTGGAGACAAACAAGCTGAAGAAGAGCAGCAGGACAATGGAGACAATGTTCCAAATGATGATCATATTAGCATTCGCTTTAAGCTTCATCATACTAAGACTGAAGCTTACCGACGATTAATGTCATATTCTTCACAAAAGGTAAGACAAAGGTTTCACCCAGAGAATACGATGGGGTATGTTTCACACTAGCCAAATGACTTCTTTGATTTTAAAGGGAAGGAACGGGTGAAACTCCCAAGAGAGAAAATAATACCCAACAACTCTTCAAAGTTAGGATAAGAATGACGGGCAGGACAAGGCTAACAGGAGAAAAATACAATTGGTTGCAGTAAGGGTGTTTGTGTTTGTAATGTGGTCATAGTTTGAAAATGTGTCTGTCCTTAACATAGAAACGAGATGTAGGAATTTTAGTCATTTCTAGTTTTAAATTCTCCTGACTGAATGAGTCCTTTAAATGTCTTCTCTGACTGTGCCATACAGATCACGTGGTGCACAGTATTTTATCGATTTTGAGCTTGAGCAAATGCATGGAAGGGGAATTGTAGGGTTCAGAACAGGTGTGCATTACACTTTAAACAAGACCGCCTCACAGTCCTCCTAAGCGTTTCTCCCATTGGACACCTCCACTTGTAAGAGATGAACCATCAAATTGCTCGGCAAACCCTCGGCAACCCTTGGTCTTGACAATCTTTTTATGTTAGCCAGTCCTGGTGGGTGTAGTATCTTCGGTCAAAGCTAAAAATCTGTAGTAAGTCTAAATTTTGTGATTTCCCTAAGATATTGAAGGACTAATGATAAACTCCTACTTCTCTTTTTTCCTGCTCGACACTGAAGGGGAAGATGTTTCTGCATGTGAAAGGAATGGTTCATATAGGAAGATTCTTGATGAGAAATCGTGGTGTCATGCTTTCAACAACTTTCGTGGATGACATAAAAGCTCTGCCAGCTAGCTATGAAAAGGGGGAATATTTCGCATTTTTGGAAACCTATGGAACCCACTACAGTAGCTCTGGGTCTCTAGGGGGACTTTATGAATTAGTATATGTTCTGGATAAAGAGTCCATGAAGGAGAACGGTATGCCATTAGGGGCAGAGGCGGGGGACGGGGGCTGGCATGGAGGTGGGGGCATGGGCAGAGGAGTATCAGTTGGGCTAAGCAGTTTTCCTCTACCTAGAGCATTATGGGTTAGATGTTGGGCTGCTAACCACCAAATCAGCAGTTCAAACCTGACAGGCTGCCACACTGGAAAAATTCGAAGCTGTCTGCTTCCCTAGAAATTTACAGCCTCAGAACTCCAAACAAAGGTGCTGTGAGTTGTAAGCAACTTGGTAGCAGTGGATTTAGTTCAGACTCCTTCGATGGTTGAAGGCTTTATAATAAAGAGTTATCATATGTGCTCATTTGAGAAAAGACTCTCTTCCTATTCACAGGCCCTTAAAATTCCACTCCAGAGTAAAATTACTTTTCCATCATGATCAAACTGACTAGATAACACACTACACTCATATTGCTGAGAAATTCCCTCAAATCATAGAGCGATTCCATTTCTGTTAAATGGTGATTCTACATTAAGTGAAATGCCATTTTAAAAAGAAGGAAGACATGAGACATATTTATATATCTCTTAACTACTTATTCAGCAATTATCTTAATCTCCCAAATTTTCTTCATTATTGGAAAGAAAACATCTTTCCTCTGGTGATAGGGTGTGCAAAGCCGTGAACTGGCTTTCTATAAGCCTGGGAAATGAGCACTGCCTCATGTCTGGATTCTGATCCTCTAGCAGGGCTCGAATTGAGCCCATGTTGAGGGGATTCCTGGCCGAATGCAAAATCACAGGTAAAAGCTTGTGGTTGATCAGCAATGTCTGCCATGGATTTAGGATTAGTCTGTATGCCACTTACTTACCATCTTGGCCTAAAAACTGCATTTAACCCCCTTAAGATCAAAGTGTAGGCAGCATGACAACATTAGTAAAATGTAACCAGGTCAAGGCCTGATACTTATAATCAGCCTTTCCTTAGATACTAGTGAGCGGCCTTTTGCCCCACTCTGCTCCTGAAGATTTGGGTACATTTCATGGGGATGGAAAACTCAGATCCAACCCAACTGCCATCAGGTTGGTTCTAACTGCTGGCCACCCTGTAGAATAAAGTAGAACGGCTCCTCAGGCTGCCAAGACTAAATCTTTATAGGAGGCAGTGTCTTCTTTACCGCAGCTGATAAGTCTCAAGGTCTCACTAGTTGTGGATATGCAAGAAATATCTGTTGAATGAATAAAAACCAAAATGATCTAAATCTCCCTGGGAACCTGTTTGAGACAAACAACCCCATATATGATATGCACGTGTGCATGTTTGAGAGTGAGTGAGTGAACTGAAATGAAAAATGAGATCAAAAACTGACATCCTTGATAAACTGAACATTGATTGAGCTGTTTACCAGGACAGTATCGATTTTTAAGAAATGTTAGACTTTTTTATTAACAACAGTTTAAGGCACTCCCACACCACCATGTGTCCACTTCCAACACTGATGTCTACTGAATCACATTTACAGGACAAAAACAAGGCTAGCATATATATGACATGTTCCCGAAGGTACCTTAATGGTGAACTAAGTCTTCCTACAATGTTGGCATGCCCCGGAACCAAATGGTGGGTTCAAATCCCATCTTGGCTCATTACTCGCTGGGTGCCATGAGAATGTTACTTAACAATGCTGGGACTCTGTGTCTTCTGTCAAATGAAAACAGTAATTGCATCTTTAGTTAATGCGAGGATGAAATTGGTGAATAGATACAAAATGTTTAGAACAATGGATGTTCTCATACGTGCACAATGTTTAGCACCATGGTGAGTATGTAATAAGCCTTCAATCAAAATGAGACCTTTCTTCCCTACTTGTGAAGTTCCTTTGTGCTGCAGTTAAATGCGAAATGCTCACACAGAGACCCCTTGGAAGAAAAGCCTGTGATCTTCTTCCCAAAGATCACACTCTGACACACTCTGAGGTTCTGTGTTTTGCAACTATGGGGTCACCATGAATAAGAACCTATTTGATGGAAAATGTGTTGCTGTTTTGTGTGATTGCATACCTAGACAAAGGACATAAAAATGTCTGTAGAGAAATCCATTCACTTTTAAAATTATTTTTTTGCAAACCTTTAAATATATATGATTATGATAGCATTAGAAAGTAGGGGACTTCCAATTCTACATTACAAATCTGGCTAGACCAGTATATGCACACTGGTACAGATAGGAATTGGAAGTACAGGGAATCCAGGACAAATGAACCCCACAGGACCAGTGGTGAGAGTGGCAATACTGGGAGGGTGGAGGGGAGGTAGGTTAGAAAGGGGGAACCAATGACAAGAATCTACGTAAAACACCCTCCTCAGGGGATAGACAACAGAAAAGTAGGTGAAGGGAAATGTCAGACAGTGTAAGACATGAAATAAGAATAATGTATAAAGGGCTAAGCCCCGGTGGCGTAAGTGGTTGAGTGCAGAACTGCAGCCTGCGGGCTTGATGGTTCAAATCCAACGGCAGTTGGGTAGCACCCAGGACCACCAGAGGCAGCGATGCCCACCAAAATAATAATAATAATAATAATAATAATAATAATAATAATAATGTATAAATTATCAAGGGTTCATGAGGGAGGAGGGTAGTGAAGTAGGGGGAAAATGTTGAGCTGATATGAGGGGTTAAGTGGAAAGCTTGAACTTAATTTAAGAATGATGATGGTAACAATTGTTCAGATGTGCTGGAAACAATGGATGGATGGATGGATGGATGGATGGATGGTGATAAGACTTGTATGAACCCCAATAATATGATTTAAGAAAAAAGAAAGTAGGACACTTCATTACAACCTCTGTTCCTTCTGAGGCGAAAGTGTAGTATTTCTTTGCCATTAATTGAGTTGACAAAAATAAAGTGAAGCCACTGGATTCTAATAAAAGAAATGGGAAGCATAGAGATGACCCTGCATTTGAATTCAGTAAGAGTGTCTTAAATTCTAAGTATGTATCTTGTAAAAGAGCAAAATTCTAATTTAATTGAATGGATTAGTGTCAGAACCTTTCTAACACATTTCAAATATTTTGATTAAATAGGTATCGAACTAAATGATATCCATAAATGCCTTGGGCTTGATCTGGATCTTTCTTTAAATCTTGGGGTTGAACTCACAGGAGAGCTTAGTCATAAGGATTGTTTAAAGAGACAAGAAAATGGAATTGGTAAGTATGTCCTAACATTTTCAGTTTCAGGAAGTTTAAAATTCCAGAGTCACTGCTATTGGATCAATTCCAATACCTGAGAACCACCCTCTCACCATCAGCCCTAAGTATTTCCTAGTCTTTTTATTAAAAAAAAGCAAAGTGATGAAAAACTATTCTATTCATATGGCAGTGTTTGTAGTACTACACACACCAACTGTCTGTGGACCTGCATGACTGCCATTTGTGCACGACTTTGCTGATCAGTGGTCAAGGCCAATAAAAGAAAAATATCTTGAGGAAAAGTCTCCTTTTACTCCCAATGGTCAAGAGAGCACTGAATAGGGTAGTGGTAGTACTTCCATCCAGGAAGGGCAAGGCCAAACACAACTCCCCAACCCAAGACCACCTCACGCTGATATCCTTAATCCACCTTTGATATTAAGTCCATGCATATTAAGTTCTTATTTTTTTTAATATAACTAACTTTGGCACAAATATTCCTTTCATTCATTAATCCTTAGCAGATTTACAAACATGAGATTGTTCATACTTCTCAACTTTTGCTCTCATCAGAAATACTTGTGATAATTTTTGAAAATACAAATGCCCGCATTTGGTCCTTAGAGAGTACTGATAGTAAGAAGGAAATCAGAAATGGGAGGAGCTTGGGCATTGCTTTATTTTTTAACTTTTTATTGTGAATTAGGTGAAGGTTTATAGAATCTAAAATCAGAGTTTTATTTTCAGCAATGCATACCTAGTGCATACCTAGTCAACTCACCCTTTAAAATTCCCTCAATGTGCCATCATGGTCCTTCTTCCTCCCTGTTTCCAGTTTCTAATTCTCTTTGCTTAACCATTGGAATCTTGCCCTTGAGTGACTGCTGTCCTTTTACTTTTAAATGACTTCGTTCTCTCACTTGCAAGTGAGTTCCATGCTAGACCTGAAGGGTAAGGGCCCTAGTCATGTGAGTTCCACCAGTTTCTATCTGATTTATATGTCTTTTCTCATGGATGATATGAAGCTCTTTTACACATATTTTCTTTCTCTTTATGCATGGCCTTCTAAGGTGATCTTTTCAGAGAAGTTTGTAACAGGAGCCACATACTATCTAGTTCTGGCCACAGGGTTGTAGAGACTGATGTTTGTGTGGTCCACTATTCCCTTGGACTAATTATTTCAATGGGTCTTTTTTCCTCCTTTGGATGGGAAGAGATGAATAGTGACCTCCAGTCATTACTGACCAAATTAGGATGTAATACAAAACCTTTGAGAAGTATGTTAGGCTGTTGATATTTTTAAAACATAACATGTCGCCATTATTAGAAGCCACTAACAAATGAAATCTGGACTTACCATAGATCTCGTCCTTTCTATAGTTAGCCCTTAACTGTGAAAATTTGGACTACCTCTTCATATCTCTAAGTCTCAGTTATCATATACATAAAAGCAAGAAAATAAAAATAAAATAAAAATGAGAAAAGATAGACAAAATTGCCATAAAATATCTTTCTATTTCCAAGATGTCTTAACTCTAAATGACTAACAAAGTTTTAATAAAAGTGATTCATCTGGAAAGGGGAACTAATATGGAATAGGTAACAATTTCAGGTGGAAAATTTTTATTTTTTACTTTATTGCTTTGTATGCTCTTATTCTACAGCATAGCGTTATTTTAAAATGTATATCAAATCTATATGAAATATAGCTATGATTGCAAACACATAACAAAAGTACATAGTACAGCCAAATGTCATATTTGTGTATATGTACACATGTTGGATTTTGAATTATCAATGCATCGAGTTTGCAAACATCACTTTTATTTTTAAAATAATGACTACATTCTTCAATTGAATATTTATAGATGACCTTCAAATTTTGGGTCAGTAACAAGTACCCCTACTGAAGTGGTAAACATTTATAAACAATTGAATTTAGTACTAAATTCAATTAATATATCAGATTATCTTTACTACATGGAATCAATCGATGTTTATGAAGCATCAACTTTTTATTTATTTTTAATCATTTTATTGGGGGCTTGTATAACTCTTCTCATAATCCATCCATCCATCCATCCATTGTGTTAAGTTCCTTTTGAAAAATCTTGATGACTGACCACACAATTATCAATATTCACATGTGCTTCCTTTTCTCAGTGGACATCAGTAAAAATAAATTCATAGAAGATGTTATCTCCTTCGTAAAAGGAGGCAGCAGAACATTTGCACTTAAACCAAGAGAAAAACGCCGCAAAAGATCTAACGCCATTGACATGACTGACTTCATAAAGTGGGCCAATTCATTAAACGATGCTCCTGCACTCATAAAACAAAAGGTAAGAAAGATTATGTCATTTTCTTAGACAACATCAAAGTTGGTTCAGTGCAAACAACCCATTCATTTCATCTGGAGAAGATGATGGAGCATGCAAAAGCACTCCCTACTTGCCTCTGAGAGGCAGGCTGGCATAGCAAAAAGGGTGGAATGTGGTGTCAGACAAACCCAGGCTATATTTTTAACCCTCACTAGAGTTTGACCTTGTCTGACAGACATCTGATTCTCTAGGACTCAGTATTTATTCTGAGGGCTAGGAAATTCTCTTATGTAAAGACTAAAGTACCAAATGGTACAAAATCAGTGCTCAGGAATTATGAGCATCTTTATACTGGTTTTCGCTTCCCTTCACTAAGCCCCATGCTAACTCTTTAGACATTGAACAATTTTGTTGACTAAGAGTCATCATAGAATGGAGGACATCCTTTGGTGATGCAAGGAGACAAACACTATGTTAATAAGCAAAATATGTACAGGTGCTAGTACACACTGAGGCTTCTCCAAAGAAAGGCAGGTAAGCTACTTCAGAAAAGTCACAACCATGGAAAACCCTGGTGAATGGTGTTCCACTCTGAAACACTGAGCATTTCATAAATGGAAAAGGGCTAGAAGGTAACTGTTATATCTGGTGTAGAAAGAAAATCTGTAAGAACTTTAAGGGAAGTCCAGGAGATCTTTAAGAAAATATGACCAAGGGTTGAGCAATTCACATAATCAGGAAATTCCTTCCTTTGACTATTACAATTAAATCCTTTGGGTATACACACTCTAGTGCTTGCTCTTAGGGTGGCAACTGCACATTTGTGGGGATGTGTCTATGTTTTCTAACCTCTTCTTTCTCTCCCTCAGTTAAAACGTGTTAGCCTTTTTTACTTCTTTTGTTTCTGATAGATTTACAAATTTTCCCACTTCTCTACGTTTTGTCTGTGGTTCACAGTTTTCTTATCTCAGTCTAAATTTCTCTATGAGTGCCCCATTTCAGTGTAACTACCTTGAATAACAGGCAAGTTGTCTGCTTAGCATACTGCTTGTTATTGTAGGATTCTTGCTTCTTCATTCTTTTTTGTCTATAAAGAAGGAATATACTTGAAGAATTTCCTCAGAATTAAAAAGTTTAATATATAATTTCTTTTCATTATGTAAATATAGCTGTGGTTTTATGTACGTGTGAAAACATATCTATGAGGAGCTAATATTTTCTCTAGAAATAGGTCGAAGGAAAAGAGAATAATTTGTTTTTTTGTGTGTGAAATTAAAATCAGAAGATTCCCCATTTACTTTGTTAAACCTAAATTTTATTTAAGATTCATTTTCTTGAAATTAATGAAATAAATATTTCACTATAAAGAAAGACAAGAAGAAAGAAAGAAAGAAAAGAATGGTGATTTACAGAAACATTCACATCCAAATGGACACCTAAAGTAATGTATCTTCTCATCTCTACAAAGCAACTTCAACTGTTCAGAGCTATATGAATTCAAGATTGTTCTCTGAAGACATCTTAATAATAGTCCATTTGTCCAGTAATAGTCATATATATGATACACATATATATGTACACATATAGTGTATTCATCTTGGTAGACTAGAGGGACAAATTCATTGACACTCATATGTGTACAAGAAAGAGCTTTATATACAAGAGCAGTTGAATATTGAGAAAACATTCCAGACTAGTCCAGATCAAGTCCATAGATGTAATGTTAACCTGCATGTCCAATATGAACCTGTAAAGTCCTCTATAGAATCACAAAACACAAGCAATGATGCCAAATGCAGGAAGATCACAGGCCAGTGGGTGGGAAGTCTTGTGGATCCAGTAGCATTGTAAGCATCTTGGTGCTGGCAGGAGTGTCCACGTGATTCCTTCAGCTACAGAAATCTGGCTCCATCAGTCTCTCTCCATGATTTTTCTTCACAGGGATGTCTCCAAGGGAATGAGCATATGTGTCCCACCCCCAGAAAGCTATTTATCTCCTTAACACCTCCAAATGAGGTCATCTACCTGATTGACAGACTAGACTCCACCCTTCACTCTGAATCCTCAAATTGATACTAAATTATGTAACTACCATATATAGTTTATAAAGCATTTGCTGAAAATGTACTATTCCTAGAACTGAAGTGTCAAAGACACTTTAATTAAATTTATCTTCTTTTGAAAACAACAAAAGACCATTTTTCATATTGGCTTATATAGTTTTTAAATTCATGAAGCCACGTGAGATGTAGCTAAGTTTGACTTTTTAGAGTCCAAGTTATTTTGCCCTCCTCAATCCAGCACAAATGACTCTTGAGTTAATTGGCAATAATTTTTATGATGCAATTGTACCAGCTAGAAACACTTTATGTCAATCTTTTGTAAATTGAAGCATTGTCTTCCTTCATTTTTATCTTCTTGAACATTGTTCCCACATATAGCCCAAGTTGTGATTTTTCAGGACTCGTTTGTTCATGTATTTTAGATAATTGGGCTTTGTTTCCTTTGAAGGGTAAAACAAGAATATCTTTATCAAAAATCAAAGTAACTCTCCCATTGCAATTGACACGGTCAAACACTGGACATGAGTTTAAATAAATTCCCCTTCTATTTCATTATTTGGAGCTCTGGTGGCATAATGAGTGAGTTATGCATTGAGTTGCTATCACAAGATCAGCAGTTGAAGCCCACCAACCACTCTTCAGGAGCAAAATAGGTACAAGGTTACAGGTTCCAGTAAGTTTATAGGGTCCAAAGTCCAAATGTAGCAGCTCTACACAGTACCTAAGGGTACCATGAATCAGAATACACTCAATGGCATTAAGATTTTGGGGGATTTCTTATTTAATTATTTAAAGAATTGACATAATCTTTACCCATCCTCTATAAAATGTGACCTGATTTCTGTGTAGTCCTTTATAGCAAATTGACCTTGTAGTCAGTTTCTAGGTCTTTAATTTACAAATAGTTTCCCTTGGAAGAAACACCAGGAATCTATGTCATTATGACTTGTAGGCTGATGGCTTTTCAAGCAAGACACTTGCTCATACATGGACTTTCCATACTGAAGCAATTATGGCTACAGTTTTGAGGCTTTGAGACTTCCCTTGACTGTGAGGTTCTGTTGATTCTGAACCCCTTTTGAGAAATGTCTTGACTGACTCTACCTTAGATTTCTTTCCCCAACCTTGCTAAGAATGTAGGCTGGCCCACTCTTTTGGCCTTTATTTTTATTGCAGTCTCCAATTCTCATAAAAGTGCAATAATCTTATTTCCATCTTACTTGAATGTGAATTACAAACAGTTCTACATCTTGTCCCAACAGATGAGCTGCACATTTGTGTCTTTTATAATTTGCTGCTACAAACTACCTAGGAAAATATCAGCTGAAAAACTTTACATTTATTAAGTGGGGCCTAAGAGACAAAAAAATTATGATTCCCCAAGAAATAGCAACAACAACATATTATACCTCTAATATTGACTTTCTGTAAATTTCTTTTGTATTCCAAAATTTGTTTTAGAAAATGAGATGCAATGTTTTGTAATTTACAGCTTATTTACTGAGATGATGGATAGATGATGATGATGATGATGATAGATGAGAGAAAATAGATAGAGAGATAGATGATAGATAGATAGATAGATAGATAGATAGATAGATAGATAGATAGAAAGAAAATAGATAGAAAAAAGGGAAGGAATAAAGGAAGGGAGAAAAGAGGAAAGGAAGAAAGGAAAACAAGTAAACAAATAGTTACCATCAAATTGAGTCAATGGAGGGTCACCTCGGGTGTTTCAGAGTAGAAAGAAGTACCTTTGCAGAGTAGAACTGATCTCTCAAGAATACATCTCCAGGCCTTTCTTCCAAGCCATATGCTTCACTGTTACATTGATGACAATTTATGGGAACTGGTTTATTTTTTAATGCACTTTGAAGAACACATAGTTTCTCTGGAGAATTAGGTGAATTTTTCTTAAGTTCCTGTGATCATTAAGTTCCATTATGCTTGTTGAATTTATGTTTTCCTCCAAAACTTAGGCAAATGTGTGATTCCACTTATCCAAATAAGTGGGTCCTTAGGGTATGAATTTTGTGCATTCATGACTGCATTTTCCACTCTCAATAGCCATTCCCTCATTTCATTGACCCGCTCTAAACCTTCAACAGAAGGTCTGTCTGCTAAGCTAGTGTCCCTGGAGAGCATTCACAGTGCTTCTCAACCTTCCTAATGTGACCACCCTTTAACAGAGTTCCTCCAGCATGGTGACCCATAACTATAAAACTATCTTCATTGCTATTCTATAACTGTAAGTTTGCTATGGTGATGAATCATAATGCATAATCACATGCAGGATGTACTAAACAATTCCTATGAAAAGGTCAATGACCCCAAAAAAGTCATGACCCTCCGGTTGAGAATTGTTGGCATACACTGTTACATACTGAGCTGCTAAACAAAAGACTAGCAATCAAAGTCCACCCAAATATTTCTGGCAATCTATTTCTAAAAAACCAGTCATTTAATACCTTATGCAGCATAGTTCTACTCTGTCGTGCATAGGTTAGCCAGAAGTCACAATACATTTGACATCAACTGACCTGATGATAAATACTAAGCTATATGATACTATTTTTAAAATATATTTTGCAATTCTTAGCAGTGATTCACTAGATGTTAAAGATCACCAGTCGTTTAAAGAACTTTAAAACTAGTTCTCTGTGTTATGATATCAGTATATAGTCGCTATAGTAATAGCTGGACTCAAATGTAGCACTGATTCTGAAGCTGTCAAAGGACAGGCATAATGCTTTAGTTCCGTGCTACATAGATGGAGCTCTGGTGTTGGGCTACGATTCACAAGGTCAGCAATTTGATATCACCAGAAGCTCCTGGGAAGAAAGACTGGGCTTTCAACTCCTGTCAAGAGTTATAATCTCAGGGGCTGAGCCCCGGTGGCGTAAGCGGTTAAGTGTGGGACTGCAGCCCGCGGGCTTGGCCATTCAAATCCAGCGCTGGCTCTCAGGAGGAGGGTTGGGTAACTCCCACGACCACCAGAGGGTAGTGATGCCCCCCCCCCCCCCCGCAAAAAAAAAGTTATCATCTCAGAAAACCCACCGCTGGTTGCTATGAGTCCGCACTGAGTGGACAACAGTGAGATGGAGTGGTACAGAGGGTTGCTATGAGTCCGAACCCACTCAGAGGCACCCAACAACAACAACACGTGAAGATCGTGTCTAACCCTCCTCTATCTGGATAAAAATGACACACCTTCCATTCACTAGTTACATTTGGTGTATATATCGTCTAAATCTTTGGGAAGATATATCTATAAATGGTACAAAGATCAGAGAATTTGTCAGAGGAGGGGATTGGATTAGAGCTAAAGTTCTGGACACCTTCTGCTTGCAGAAGGCTGTGGACGACTCCCTCTCCTCAGGTTAGTGCTAACTCAGTTCAGTGCTCTCGTGAGTTCCCAGACCTGTATGTTTCCTGGGTAGAGAGTTCCGTCTTGCTCTCACTCAGAGGCTGGTGGATTTGAACCGATGACTCTGCAGTCTGCAGCCCAACATGTAATCCTTATACCTCCAGGGATCCTGATGACAGTGAAAGTCAAAGATCCCCAAGTGGGTTAAGTCTCCTGAAATTAAGCCTCCTGGAGTTCCTTCTGGTTACTGATCAAGTATATAAAGAGTCTTGCCCTCACACAGAGTGCATTGGAAAGTGGGTTAGTTCCATCCCTCCAAAGTCACAGCCATCAAGTCAATGCCAACTCTTAGAAACCCTGCAGGACAGGACTGGGAGCTGCTGAGACTCTAGCTTTTCATGGGGGACAAAACGTCCCCACCTTTCTCCCTCAGAGAAGCTGCTTTAGCAGTCCAAAGGGAACGCTTCAGAGGTCATTGCCTGGATCTATTCTTGGTGGGGGTCATGTATTGTGATGTTGTATAGTTGTGGGTCACACTCAGAATGCCTTGAAAAGCCCCTAGAGCAGGATCATAAGTACATCGATCTAACGTAATGTACACATCCCAGTCATGGCCCCCATTCCAATTCGGGAGTTCCACTGGTGATTGTGATGTATTAATCTGCCTCCAGTCAAGTTTTTGTGGAAACTTTCTGTGACCTCCTGTGTCCCCAGCAAACTCTTGGACACCTTTATGACCTTGTGCTAATGGTCTGCCTCACCTGGATAGCAAGTTTCTGTAGCTGTCCTTGTCCTGCTTTAAGGTTTAATAAATAATATATATATATTTCAAATAAAGATAAGTTTTCTAGTATGCAGTGAAAATTAAAATAGATTCTCATTGAAGAGAAAGCCAGAGTTCATCAGAAAAAGACAGCGATGTGACTCTAGCACAAGGTCTAAGACCCTGTTGAAGAACAGTGCTTTCGTTGTCTTTTATCTTCCTGAGGGATTTTTCAGCCCAGGGTTAGCCGCGCCTCTGAAACTATTGCCATTCCATGTCCTTCATTCTTCTCTCTTTGAACACTGTTTACACGTTTTATCCAAATGGTGCTTTTTCCATGACCCCTCTCTTCCTGTATGTGAGATAATCTGGCCTTGGCTTTCCTTTGAAGAGGAAAACAGCATGAATTTCTTTTCTCAAAAATCAAAATAACGTCTCCATTTGCTTATGTTGTTTATGCCAATGTGGAAACGTTGGTAAAAAGGCTTCTTTCTTCCAAATAAATGTGACAGGGTTGTAATCTGAACCCTACACACTGGTTCATATGTACTACCCTGGTGGACAGTTGTGTTAACCTTGAGGATGTTTTGGATGTATTCTGTGAACGAAGCTAGGCCCGCTTAGAAGTACTGCAAGTAATTTATCCTACTTCATGCCTTTTCATGCTCTGAATGCTCTTATAAACTTAACAGTTTTCCTCTTCCTTGCTTTTAGTTGAAATAACACTATACGTACGGTAAATTGCAAAATAATGCAGAATACTGAGAATTCGTGTATGCTATTCACTTAGGGTTCCTCCAGCTGTTGCCATTGTTTTTGTTGCTTGCACAGTTAGGTACTGTCCAGTGGGTTCCATCTCACAGCTGCCTTCTGTACAAACCCTGACCAACCCTGTGTCATCTTCACAATTTTTTGAGCCCATTGTTAGTCACTTTGTCAATCCATCTCCCATAGGGTCTTGCTCTTTTCTGCTACCCCTGACTTGGATCAGGAACCCTAACTTTTGAGATTAGACCTCAAAGTAACCTCCTTGCCTTTCAATACTTTAAAGAGGTCATGTGTAGCCAAGTTACCAAATTCAAAGCACCATTCCACCTCTTAACTACTACTTCCATGAGCCTTCATAGCTTCCAAAGAACACATATTATAAAGCAGCTACATGTCAGACACTCTACGAATGTGGCTTCTTACCCTTCCACCTTAAATATATGACTTCCTAACACTCCCAAACCAAACCCACTAAATAAAAAGAATCCAAATCTGGATGACCCTGTACAGCCTTTCTGAAGCTTTAAATCTTTACAGGAGTAGGCACCCATAATCTTCTCCCATAGAATATCTGTGGGATTTGACCTTGCAGTGAACAGTCCCAAGCTTATTCAATCAGTGCCACCAAGGCTCCTTCTGTGACTTTCTAAGGAGACATGCACAGATATACAAGAAGAGAATGAGAAGAACTATTCAGATTTGTAAATGCTAACCTGCACCACTTCATTAAAGCCTCACCATAATCCTTACAAAAATTTGCCACAATTATCCCTCTTTTAGAGCAAAGAAAAAAGAATTTTGGCAAGGGTCAATAGCTTGCTCACAGTCACTCAGCTCACCGATAGAATTTAAGCCCAATGCTATCTGATTCTTAAAGCTTGAGCATTTGTGTCATTCCATCTCCACTGCGTTGGTGACAAGGGACATGTTAAGGATGACAAAAGGTGGTAAACAAGCCACCTACATCTGGCTTTTGAAGTGTGAGAGACCCTTGCTCAAATTGGTGACTATCCTGGTAGCTTTAGGAATTAGTGGTCCAAATGCTTCTACTACTGCCACTGCCAATTTTTCTATTTCCAGAATACAGAGGCCACTAGGAAAAGAGTTGAAGGTGATTCTGCACTCATTTTTCTCTCTTCCGAAGTTCGGAGTGGCTATTGTGAGGTGCCCTTGAGTCAGTTCTAACTCATAGCTGCTGTGTGCACATGCAAATGAACTAGTGGCCCTAGTTAGTCCCAGTAGACTAGAGAAACAAATTCCTAGGCATGTACATAGATATAAGTGTAAGGTTTATATATAAGAGGAATGGGACATTGAGAAAGGACCCCAACCCAGTCCAGTTCAAAGTCATAAGTCCGATATTAGCCCATAAGTCCGATACCAGTCTATAAAGTCTCCTTCACACTCGCAAAGTCACAGGTCAGTGGGTGCAGAATCCTGGCACTGGCAGGGTATCCCCATGGCTCCTTACTTCCAGGGCTCAGGGTCCACCAACAGCATCCAGTGGTGGTAGAGGCAATTCAGTGCTGGCAGGGCTCTCCACGTGGCTTCTCCAGCTTCAGAGGTCTGGTTCCATCAGGGTAAGGCCGTGTGGCTTCTCCTCCGACTCTTCCAGCTCCTCGGATCCTGCCATCTTGTCTTGTCCATAGTTCATTATCTCGGAGACTAACTTCTAACAACTGGGGAGATGGTTTTCATCTCCACGAGGGAAATATGGCAAGATTCCTAGAGTCTCAGGAGAAAGCCATGCCTGCATGGAGGCCTCAATGGCATCTCCAGATTAACAGGCTAGACTCCACCCCTACATCTCAAGCTAAAGTTCATCTATCGGATACATGACCACCACGGTCCTGTCCTGCGATACCCTCACAATTGTTGTTATTCCCTTATGTCTGAGCCCATTATCGTAGCCATTGTGTCAATCCATTTGGGGGGGGGGGGCGGCGCGTGTCTTCTTCTTTTTCATGACCCCTCTACTTTACGAAGCATGATATCTTTCTCCAGAGACATCTGGAGACGTCTCTACTGATATAAAGTTGAAGGTATTTGAGATAAAATCTCATCATTCTAAGGAGCTGTCTAGCTGTAATTTCAAGACAGAATTGGCTGCTCTTTTGGCAACCTGGGGCATTTTCAATACTCTTTTCCAGCAACAATTGCACTGATTCTGCTCTCATTTTCTTTTTTCGGCATCCAACTTTCATACACAAATGGGGCAAGTGAAAATACGATGTCTTGAATCAGTGCACTTTAGTGCTCAAAGTAACGTCCTTGCTTTTTAGCACTTTAAAAAGATTTTGCAGCTGAACCCCAGTAGCGCAGTGGTTGTGTGCAGGACTGTGACCCACAGGGTTGGCAGGTCAAATCCAGCAGCAGCTCTCCAGGAGCAAGTCTGGGCCTCCTACTCCCACCAGGGTAGTGATCCATACACACAAAAAAAGATTTTGTGCAGCAGATGCATCCAACACAATGTGTCATTCTATCTTTTGAGTGCTGCTTCCACGAGCATCAATTATGGATCCAAACAAAATAAAATTCTTGACGAGTTCAATCTTTACTCCTTTTATCATAATGTTACTATCAATCCAGTTGTGAGAATTTGGGTTTTACATATGGTGAGTTTTAATCCATACTCAATTTTTTTTTTATTTTTGTTTTTGGAGCATCACTGCCCTCTGGTGGTGGGAGTAGGAGGTCCAGCCTTGCTGCTGGATTTGAACCTCCCACCCAGTGGGCCACAGTCCCACGCACAACCACTACGCCACTGGGGCTCAGCCCCATATTCGAAGTTTTAATCCTTAAATTTCATCACTAGGTTAATCTAGGTTGTCTGAAGAACAAAACCAGTAATATTCCTAAATGTATAAAAGATTCATGGGGGGAGGGGTCCTGAGCCCCGGTAGCGTAGTGGTTGAGTGCGGGACTGCAGCCCACTGGCTTGGCGGTTCAAATCCAGCAGCAGCTCTCCAGGAGCAAGGCTGGGCCTCCCACTCCCACAAAGGGCAGTGATGGCCCCCAAAAACAAACAAATAAGCAAACAAAAAAAGTTTGTGGGGAGGACACAAGACAATCAGGGTGCAGTGCAGCACCAATGAAACATACAACTTTCCTTGAGTTCATTAATGCTTCCTCCCCCCTCCCCACTTTCACAACCCTAATTCTACCTTACAAATATGGCTAGACCAGAGCATGTATACTGGTACAGAACAGAGCTGGAAGCACAGGGAATCCAGGACAGATAAACCCCTTAGGACCAATAATGAGAGTAGTCATACCAGGAGGGCAAGAGGAAGGGGGATAGGTAGAAAGAGAGACCTGATCACAATGATCTATATATAACTCCCTCCCAGGGAGACAGACAACAGAAACATGGGAGAAGGGAGAGATTAGTCAGTGTAAGACATGAGAAAATAATAAATTATCAAGTGTTCATGAGGGAGGGTCAAAAAGGAGGAGCTGATACCAAGAGCTCAAGTAGAAAGAAGATGTTTTGAAAATGGCAACAAACGTGCTTGACACAATGGATAGATGAATGTACAGATGTGCTTGAAAAAAATGAATGGATGTATGGATTTTGATAAGGGTTTTACAAATATCCAATAAAATGATTTTTTTAATTAACTGAATGTTAAAAAGGCATCCCACCCCAGTCCAATACAAGTCCATGAGTTTGATGCTAGTCGAAGCGTCCCTCAGACTCAGGTAGTGGCAGGCCACTGATGCAAAAAGGAGAAGCAGGATCCAGAAAGATCACAAGTCAGTGATAACAGAGTCTCGCCGATCCAGAGTCACATGGCAGAACATTGACAACTCTCTGGGTTGGGCCTACCATATGGCACTACCCCTGCAGACAGGCACAGAGTCCCAACAAGCAGGAATTCCCAAGGTCAGAAAGAGAGAGAAGTTTCCAGTGTCTCTCAGAAAATGCCCATACCTCCTAGGAGACATCATCATGCTGTAACCTGATTGATAGTTTGAACACCACCCTTACATTTACATACACATTCAAATTGACAAAATCTAACTACAACATCAAATGCTTCAACTCCTCCTTACATGCACCAGACAAGGTTGTGTCGTCTCCATATCACAAGTAGTTAATAAATCTTCCTTCAATCCCAATACCAGATTCTTCTTTATATAGTCCAGTTTCTCTGATTATTTGCTCAGCATACAGACTGAATAGGGACGGAGAGACAATGCAATCCTGTGACACATGCATTTAGATTTTTATCCTAATTGCTGATATATCAACTCTATCAACAATTGGGGTGAAGATCAAGGGAAAGGTGTTGCACTTATACCTAATAAACTGGGGGTGAAACAATGGGGAGGGGGGCTTCAATCGGAATCTAATCTAAACCCAATTTGAAAGCCATTCTGCAAGGTAACTGAACAGTACTCATCAAAAGCATCAAGGTCAAGAAAGACAAGAGAAGCCCAAGGAACTAAGATTGGGTGGAAGAAAGCTATAGAGAAGAGATGACAGGACCAAATGTGGTAAACGAATTGTGAATTATATCCTAAAATGGGAAAAAGAACATTGGGAGAAAACCTTATGACATTTGAATAGGGTCTGTGGTTTAGTTAATAGTATCGTGTCAATGTTAATAGTGTAATGCTTGATAGCTAAATTGGGTCTTTGTAACAAGCAGGGCTGCTGACCAAAAAGTCAGCAGTTCACAACCATCAGCTATTTGGTGATAGAAACACCTGACTTTCTAATCCCATAGAGAGAGTTTCAGAAATCTACAAACAGTTCTTTTATGTTCTATAAGGGGTGGAATAAGTCAAAATTGACACAATGGCAATGACTGTGGTTTTGGGAAATCATTAAACCATAATAAAGAGCATACTCTACTTTTGTCTTGACCAAATATGATGTCTTCCCCGAGCAATTGATACATCCTTATAGCGTGTCCAACATATACCACTTGAAGATAGCTATCTAGCCAACTGATTGGAAGAGACCCATTTTTATACCCATTCCTAAGAAAGGTGAACCAACAGATGCTTAAATTATATAATAATATCATTGGTATCACATGCAAGTAAATTCTTGGTAATAATTATTCAAAGACAGTTGTAGCAATACATTGATAGGGAGCTGTCAGAGGCTCAGACCAGATTCAGAAGAGAACATGGGATAAAGGACATTATCACTGATGTCAAGTGGATCTTGCCAGAAAGCAGAGAAAGCTGCAAGATAGTTACTGTTGTTTTATAGACTGTGTGAAGGCATTAGACTGTGTGGATGATAACAAATTATGGATATCCTTGATAAGAATGGGAATTCCAGAACACTTCGTGTGCTCATGTAAAAGTTGTACATGGATCAGGAGACAGTTTTGTGAACAGAATAAGGGAAAATTTCTTGATTTAAAATCACAAAAGGTGTGCCAGGTGTGTCCTCTCACCTTACTTATTCAAGCTATGCTGAGTAGTCATCAGAGAAACTGGTTTATATACAGAAGCTTGTGACATCAGGATTAGATGAGGGTGTATGAACAACCTGTGGTTGCAGACCATACTACCTCACTTGTGAAAGTAAAGAGGACATGAAACACTTGCTGATGAAGATCCAGAACTATAAACCTATTAGATGATACAGCATCTAGGGTCTTGAAGGCTTGAAGTTCAACCAGCAACCATCTAGTACGGAAGCAACAAAGCCTACATGGAACAAACACACCTCCTGTGTTATCATGTGATGTCAACGGGATCAGGTATCAAGCAACAGAAGAGCCCAAATAATCCTATTGATGCAAACAAGGAAGGTCGGTTTGGAGACTCAAAGTCCACCTGTAGTAATTGGACATTACTTCATGTAAGGGTCACAGGAAGGGACGATTCAGCCAGGGTGCAGTATAGCACTGATGAGACACACAATATTCCTATAGTTCTTTAATGCTTTCTGACACCCTCCCCCCCCCCCGATTATCATGATCCGGTTATACCTTACAAATCTGGCTAGATTGGAACATGCACACTGGTATATATAAGAGCCTTTAACACAGAGAACCCAGTACAGATAAATCCCTAAGGAACAGTAATGGGAGTACTGATACATTGAGGGTAGGGGGAAGATGAAAGGGCATGGGGGAGGGAGAAGGAAATTGATCAATTGATCTCTGTGATCATTCTATACCCTCCCCAGAGGGACAAACAGTAGAAATGTGAATGAATGGGAGACAGTGGAGAGTGTAAGATATGAAACTAAGAATAGTTTATGATTTATCAAGGGTTCACAAGGGTGGGAAGAGGAGGAAGTAGGGGAAAAAGAGGACCTGATACCAAAGGCTCAAGTAGAAAGAAAATGCTTTGAAGATGATGATGGCAACATATGCATAAATGTTATTGATACAATTGATGTATGAATTGTTGTAAGAGCTCCCAATAAAATTATTTTAAGAAATAAAGAATTATAGTGTGGCCTTCAGTATAGATTATGAGCATATTGTAAAGGAGAACAAAACTTTACAACTAAAATAGCAGGTAACATGATACCTGGAGAAATGTTGAAATTATCAAGGATGTCGTCTTGCTTAGATCCACAATTGATGTTCAAAGAAGTGGCTGTCAAGAGATCAAAAGATAAGTTTCATTAGGTAATAATGCACAAGATCTTTGCTCTGAGGATTGAGGTCTGCCCAATCCAAGTCACGGGATTTTCCATATGTATGTGAAAGTTGGGTGTCGAGTACGGAAGATCTAAGAAGAATTGATACATTTGAATTGTGGTGCTGGAGAAGAATACCGAAAGTAGCGTGGAATTTTAAAAAGATCTATCTGTGTTGAAAGTTCAGACAGAGTGCTCCAAAGAGAGAATAATGGTGAGACTTCATCTTATATACTTTGGACATGTTGTCTAGAGAGACAAGTCCCTGGACGAGAGGATCGTGCTTAGGAAAGTGAAGAGCAGTGAAGGACCTTTTGGAGATGGAGTGACACAGTGGCTGCAGCAGGGGGCACAGGTGTCGGAACAATTGTGAGGATGACTCAGGACCAGGGAGTGTGTTGTTCTGTTGGAGCTGACTTGATGGCCCCAAATAACAGCATCGACATATCACCAATGTCGAATCAGCTCTCAGTAGAGAATACTGACTACTTAATATTATCTGTGACTTACAAACTTTAGATATACATTTTTTTATTCCCAATGATCAAAAGCTACGTTGGAATTAAGAAAAATATGCACAACTCTCCAGTCTTCCTCCAGTCCCACAATTAAACTCTGTGGTCCAGAGAGTGTTCCAGGGCTGATTTTCAGAAGTAGATCATCAAGTTTTTCTTCCCAGTCCACCTGCATCTGGGAACACTGTGAAAGTCTTAACCACTTCATAGCAATATTTCAGTTCTTGCTGACAGACAGAGGGTATGGCACATGATGCACATTAACCTGGGATCCAACCCTGTTCTCCCTCATGTGAGGACTTGGAGGGCTATTCAATTTCCACTGAGTGTCCCTGTTCAATGCATACCACTGCATTTCTTACCAAAGCCCCTTCCCAAGATTCAGTTTATTCATATCTTTAAGAGGGAAAATGATGATCAGCACTGAAACTTTTATCTGATTCTTCTTTGAACATTGTTATGGACCCCCGTTAAATTTAGCATCATGGAATATGGCCAAACCCCATAGCATAGGGAGGTCTTCTAGGTAGGCTATTTTTGGCAAGAGTATCACAGAAGCAGTTATGTGCTTTTCTGATGCTCCATATCAGAAAACACATCTCGATATTTTTTTAATTCATGTAATCAGATGTATCTTTATTTGTCAACTTTATTATAGCTGTTTGCTTTTTTTGTTTGTTTTACTTGGTCTGTGTAACAGTAAGATATTCCCTTCTATTATCTTCAAAATTATTGCTATGTTTTTACATTCATATGTAAAATGAGACTCCAGTTCATATTTGTATATTAAAACAATAAAAGAAACTTCACTGCCATCAAGTGAGGGCTGTCTGATTGTGAACTTTGAGGAGAGAGTAGAATTGTCCCTGTGAACTTCCAAGACTTCTTCAGGAGTACAAAGAAAAAAGGCTGACCTTCTCCCACAGAGCAGCTGATGGTTTCAAACTGCTGGTCTTACAGCTACAACTATCAGTAGCCACTCCTAGGTGAAAAAAAAAATCAAATTTCTTTCCTTCTTACCTCTAAGATTCACATGGCTGCTTTTTTTTTCACGCTGAAGAAGTTCTCTTTAGCTCCTGATTTATTCAGAACTTTGACTAGAAATAGAATGTTGACCGTTGATGAATGACTTTCCCTCCTTGATTGATGATCATTCCAGTTCTTCGGCCAGCTTTCTGTGTTATCAGTTTGTTGCACTGTGAGGGTTTGTGCATCATTGTAAGGATGGAACCATTTCAGTGACACTTTCAAGCCATGAACAGCCTAGGAAAGAAGAGACTGGTCATTTCTGAAAAACTAGACATTAAAACTTAATACGTAGAACTAGAACCTTGTCTGCGATAGTACTAGAAGATGAGTCCTCCAGCTGGAAGGCAATCAAATGATGACCGGGGAAGAGCTGCCTCCTCCAGCGAGAGTCAACCTTATGAGGTAGGTAGAACAAACATCTGGGACTTCCTTGCAGATGGAGCATCACTCAAATCGAGAGCTGCAAACATCCATATGAACTAGAATATGAAGTGCGCTTGTAAGAATATTGGAAGTGGTTGAAAAGAAAACAGAATACATAGACGAGGTCCTGGGCATGAGTGAGCTACAAGGGACTGGTTTGGGCTATTTTAAATTAAGCAATCATATTATTTACTGTACCACCCATGACAAATTTAAGAGAAAAAGCATCGCATTTATCAACAAAAAAGAGCATTTCATGAACTAACTTCAAAGTACAGTGCTGAATGTGATAGGAAAATATCTACATGTTCACAAGGTAGTATAGTTAATACATCTATTACTCAAATGTATGCACCACCCACTAAGTCAGTCATGGAGAAATTAAAAAATTCTACCAACTTCCTTAGTCTGGAATTGATTAAATATGCTATCCATATACATATATAATTACTGGTGATTGACCAGTAAATTGTCTTACCAAAACTTTAATTCACCGTTATTGTTTAAAATGCCTCATATGGGGCTGAGCCCCAGTGGTGTAAGTGGTTGAATGCGGGACTGCAGCCCACTGGCTTGGAAGTTCAAATCCAGCAGCAGCTCTCCAGGAGCAAGGCTAGGTAGCTCCCAC